>JAHPZR010019369.1:0-19010 GCA_019787425.1 Platygyra sinensis | reverse complement strand
TGTATCGTCCATGTTTTGTTGGTTCCCTGAACCCGCATTTGGTAAGTTGTTTAGTTATCGTCTGTTTGTATTTTCGTTTTAGTTTCCTTGCTCTTTTCAGTTAGTTATTTTTGTAGTAATTCATTTTATGTTTATCCTTAGGAATCTACCTTCTTTACAAAACAAAGTCAATAAATTGCTGGACCTTTGTGAAACGAGTTTTAAAGTTTGTGTCTGAAGTCAGCCCTCTACCTCTTCAGGCTGGGTGGGAACTGGGGCTCTGAAATACACGTCAAAAATGGCGGACAGCAAAAAAGCAACTGACAAACAACACTGATCATGTGACTCGAAAAACAACCCCTAGGGCCCAGGCCCCAGAGGTGTGAGAGAAAACATTTTCCACTTATTTCGTTCCTCAGCCAGTGGAAAATACAACTTATACATAAAAAATGTTAAATGTCAAGTATATCATTAAGTCCAAAAGGAGATTGCTTTCAGGAGCCTTCTAAAACCAGACAAAGTAGACTCAGATGTTACATCATTAGGTAGGGAGTTCTAGTTCTTAGATGCAAAGTAGCAAAAAGAGTTAAGGCCATAAATAGATGTAACAAGTTTACATAGTGATAAAATATTTGTCCTTCTAACTGCAAACCATGAAATTGTTGTTCTGTTGCCATTTTCAGGGAGGCTCAAGGTGTTCTGGCTTGTTGTAACCCTGTTCCCACTCTTGTTAAGCAGTATGTGCATGAAATCCATATGCTGATTATGCAAGCAAAAGAACTGGCACTTGCTACCAACAAGGTTTGCATGTATATCTCTGTAACATAGAGTCCTTTTTTAAAATAATTTGCAGACTGGACTGTGTGGAGATCCATAGCTTGATCCCGGCTAAAGTCCTTAGTTTTAGTTAGTTTTAGTTAGTTTTAGCTTTACTTTCACCCATTGTGCAAAGAGTGTCCCATGCAGTAGCCTGACGCTGATGAACTTACAGCTAGATTAATTTATTGAACTCAGTATTTTGCTTGCGGAAAGGGCAAGTGAAGTTTTCTGGGAACATTTATAGACCTTAACAAAAACTAATAATTATGCTAATAAAAACTGGGGGGGGTGGGACAAGGTAGTGAGTTTTATGTTGATAATGACTTAAAAGGATACACCTGCTCTCCAGTGCCACTCCTCTTCAGCCTTTTAAAAGTTTCAAATGGCTGTTTTGTTACTAGTGCGCTGTGCAGTATTTCAGTGTGATTATCGTGGGTTGTGGGTCAGCATCTGTGCATAGCTACAATGGTGGACAAAATTCCTTGGGACACTTGTGTAATTGCATTAATTTTCTGTGTTTTTAAAATGGAGGTTTAAAAAAGCGCTGTTTTCCGTTTCAAAATGCGTTGCTTACCCCCCCCCCCCCCCCAATACAATGAGTAAACTCTGGGGAAATAGCGTGTACACGTGTCCAACATTGTAAGGGGGGGAGGGGCTGAACAAGTGTTGATGAATAGGCCACGTTCGATGTATCAATATTCTAACATGGCTCTGAGGCTTTCAGGTCAAACTTCTATATTTGGTGTTATTTTCTTTTTATCTAAATCTCTTTTGGAAATTGAGGGACAAAATAAACTTAAAAAATTTATAATTTTGACCCAAAAGCCTCAGAGCCATGCTTGAATATTGATATATCGAACGTGGCCTATTCACGCCTGACTGTTTGTTTGGCGCATGTGAAAAAGCGCCACAAATGTAAATTTGTCCCAAGACTTTTGTCCATGATTGTAGGTTCAATGGTTTACAAGTACATGTAGTTTGGGAGGTCTTGGAAATCAGACAGTTAAACATTTTAAATGTATGCACCTTAAGTTTTGATTGTTATGCCATGATATGTGGCATGAATAATTTTCAGTTGGGTAACAGTATGTACAGCAACAAATTTGTGTCTTACTGAGCTACAATTGCAGAGCTCTTCGTCTGTTGGCGCTACATCACAAGCTGATTCAGGACACACTACAAATCACACTGCCTCGGTAAGAACAACTTCTGTGCAATTGTAAGACTTCAGGAACAACATGTCCTGTTGATGCTACCTTTCAATTGAATTTCATTAAATTCAGTGGTAATGTACCAAGGAGTTAGTAGGCCTGCTACATGTGATAAGGAAAACAGAAACAGTCCTACGTGTGCATAATTTGTAAACAAAATAATTAATGCTATACTGATAGTTAGTCATACTGTATCGTCACTGTTTTGTGGTACTTTTTTCTTCTTTTAATAGACAAGTACGACTCTCTCTCAGCTGCCACTAATGGATCCAGACACAAAATCAACTCATTCACTTGCTAATGGTGAGGCTTTAGTCTCTGTACTTGCTGCATTTATTGTTTTGCTGTGCCATCTTTATCATCTCCTTGAACTGACAATGTTAATGAATGTAACTCTAGATTCAGGTTTTACAACCATGTTATTTGGCTGATTTTTTTTTCATGTGTAGGAATCCACCATATATTTACATTTCACTTTTAGGTACATTATTTCTACACCTGTGTATTTAGACACATGCATGGACTTACTCCTTCCATTTTTCCTCGTCAGGTCATTCCTTACTTGTTAGTGCGGCCTCACCCAGTTCGTTTGGTCATGTTATTACATCAGGACCTCCTGTATCCAAAGCAAGCCCAGCTATATCACTATTTGAGGTATTATTATGTCAAAATCACGGAAGCCGTTTACAAAAATCTAGGAATTCAGTTCACCCATACCTGTGACACAGTTGCTAATGTTGCTCTACAAACCTGGAAAAAGGAAACCCTCAAGAGAAACAGTTGTGATTTATAATGACAGCATATTTTATACTCTAACATGGCAATAAAAAACATTCTTTGTAAAACACTCTTCTGTTTGAATGTCCCTATCGTACTGGATTACAGCATTGAAAGTGCACTCAAATTTTCAAATTTCACTTCACCAGATCAAGATTGTGAACAAAACATGAGTTTGTTTAGGTTCTCATTTGTCATGTGCTGACCACAGATATGAGTTGCACCGGGGACTGTGGCAGACCCCAGCAAGCGTCACAGAAGCCCTGTTAAAGTGACATGTATTGTTAGTACTATTCGAGTTTTAGATGCATCTTGCTTTAGGAGAACGTCAAGAATCTGGCC
Organism: Platygyra sinensis; assembly: GCA_019787425.1. Classification (NCBI taxonomy): domain Eukaryota; kingdom Metazoa; phylum Cnidaria; class Anthozoa; order Scleractinia; family Merulinidae; genus Platygyra; species Platygyra sinensis. The sequence continues at coordinate 15,882 of JAHPZR010019369.1, read as the reverse complement.
TTGGAACTCTGACTTCTTAGCAATGCTGCTACCTTCAGTTTTGAGATGTTAATGATTTAACATCATCATCATCATCAACATCATCAACATCATCATAATCATCATCATCATTAAAAACCATCCAGACTTATACACTTTTTTACTTAGCTACTGCTATAATTGTTTCAGATTTCTGACGATGAACAACCTACTGATGGACAGAAGAAAGCTGAAAAAATCAAGGCTTCTTTTGAGAACCCATTTCAAAAAGTTAGTTATTGTCACTTTATTGTATTTGTTGTGGGATTTCAAACAGATTCTTAGCACAAACAAAGTCTACAGAAGTAAAAACATGAATATATGGAGTATGAATTTACATTTGCGTAGTATTCTCGACAGTAACACTTGCTTGACCGAGACTGTGGGTGTTCTTTTTAGTTCCTTCCAATGAAAAGTCACTCAGAGACGACAGAGGGCATCACCACTGTAAATGAACTTCAAAGTCACCAGCAAGTGCACAGGGTTAGTGTTCTCTTTTTCAATTTATAGGTGCTTTTATATAACAATAGTCTGTTTTCACTTCAAAATACTTACACAGAGCAAACAGGGATTTTTTTTGACTGCGTGCCTGATTTCAAGTTACTGCGGCAAGAAAGGAAAATCTTGTTTAACTCGCCTGAATATGTAGATCTTCTCTGAAATGACTCTCAAAAGTTGGGCTATTATGTGACCTATGTAACTACTCCAGAAGCATCGAAAGTTTTTTCTATTATATGCCAGAGAACCCGGAAGCACAAGACTTTGTGACTTCTGTTACACGAAAAACTTGTGATGGATGAGGAGGACATAATAAAAATTCGTGCTAGTCTTGCAGGGAAGAATATGTATTACGGGCTCACTACAGATCCATTTCTTACTCTGCAAACTTGAGCTTTAGTTAAACTTTAGTTAACGGCTTACCAAGAAACGTGAATCAACACATTAATATTCTTATGATCATGGTTTTCAAATTCTAGAAGCCAACAGTCGGTCACTACAGAATGATACCAAGCATGGTGCCAAGCCCCACTCCCTACCCTCGCTCCCTCATCCCCTCTACACCCACCCCCTCCTTAGTGTAAGGTAAAAGGTAGTGTCATATCATTTCTCTTTCGTTTTTTCTCGTTGTTAGATTAATCAGCAATGGAGACAAGCGACACAGCTGAATACTTCGCCTTCAGCATCATCTGGTAACGGAACTGCCTTTCAAGATTAGAGGAGAATATACATTTTTTTCTACATGTACTATCATTTGTCTCAGTTAAAGTTTTTACTCAGCTTCAGAGTCATTTTGAACGTTCTGTTTGTTCTTGTTGCTTAGTTACTGTAGAACCAAATACTGGACATGAAAGACATCGTTCAGATAGCGAAAAAACTCCAGAGGACCTAACACCGCTGAGAAACAGAGTGAGTGTGGCATGCATGCTGGCGTTCTATATTGTGCACTTTGAATAAAAAGGTGTTTTATTTCTCAATGGTTGTGTTGTCTTTCGGTATTCAAATTTTTGTTTGTTCTAATTTTGTTTTATGCGGCCAGACTGGAAAGGCTACTTCAAAGAAAAGAAAAACCTCACCCGCCACTTTTGATAATGGATATGAACAGGAGGAATCAGACACTCAACCTGGCAGAACGTTTGTTCCTTTCAACTACTCCGATGTGGATTATTCAACATTCACTGGTGAGAAAATACAACAAGAAAATTCACTTACCTGTAGCACTATATTTCTACTAGTATACTAATGCAAATACTGTAATCTGATTGGTTAAGCTGTAGAATGCTAACAGCCATCGCGCAATACTGAGCTGTAGGTGACCACATTTTCTCGTTTTTATTACAAACATTTAAATACAAGCAAGTGATTAAGTTTCCACAGAAGCTTATAGATGATATGCTTTTGGTTTTCAAAAAAACCTAGGAAATTGAATGATTAGTATTATTGGAGTGGCTGTGGATTTTGATTCCAAAAACCCAAGGACATCAGGGTTGTTGTTTAAGAAAAAGAAAACATGTAGCGTGTTTTTATCGAGATATAGAAACACGAGGGGAAGTTTGGGAGAACGAGAAATGCTAAAGGAACACGAGCCGCAGGCGAGTATTTCACCCACATTTTCCGAGTTCTCCCAAACTTTTATGAATGTTTATATTACTCGATAGAAGCACGGAGTACATGTTTTCTATACCTTTTAGTAAACACCGCGACGAGGAAAAGGAAAACAACTTGTCAACTTTGATCATCAAAATATAAATTCTCTTTGCTTGCGCCATCATTACGTCAACAGCTCGTGCTAGTTCTGTGTCTCCATCGAGTTATAAAAACACGATTTTCAACCAATTAGCGCGTGTATTTTCTGTTTTCTAAATGAAATAACAGTGAAGTGTTTGTTTATTAACAGGTGATGCAGAGAAAGCGACTAAGGACAAGACAGTTGTTTTTAATCCTTATAGCTCGTCACGTAACTCCAAGGTTAGCATCAGTGTTTCACTATATCATCACCAGAAACCGACACAAAGTCCATGGTTTCCATAACTTTCGAGAATTCTCTCAACCTCCGAGTGTTCAGATAAGGTTATATAAGCACAGAAAAACGTCATCCATTGCTCTTATTGAGTATTTCTCAAAAATTATTCGACGACCATGTTTATACCAAATCTTACCTAGATGCACCTATTGACCAATGAGAGCGCTTGGATCATCTTAACGTTTAAAATCAGTGTTGTCGGTAGATAAGGAAACTTGGAAATATACAAAAGATAAGTGTATCCAGTTGAACACCGATGGTGGCCATTACAGCCTGCAGGGTGTCAAGTTCCTATTTTTTCCTGTTTTTTCCTATTTTTTGGCCTGCCTCTTATTTTCTCCTATTTTTTCATGAAATTCCTAGTTTTTACCATTTTTTTAGAGTTTCGCTAGGTACACAGAAACACTTTGACAATAAAATCGATTAATACTACAAAAAACTGAAACTTCATGTCAAAACAAGACCAGCTTAAAGTCTTTATGAGTCATTTTCTTCTGAAACTCGTGCCCAGACTTTCTCAGTGGTTTTGATAGCATGCAAGGGATGTCAAGTTACATCTTACTGACAATGAACTTGTCATTGGTGATCAAACCAGAAAGGCCGTAGCATGTTTGAGTCCTGCAAAGCAGAGGCTGGCTATTCTTGGCATTAGAGAATTTTATGTTGCCAACAAACAAACTGTTAAATAACATGTAAGGGATGTCAAGTTACATCTTACTGACAATGAACTTGTCATTGGTGATCAAACCAGAAAGGCCGTAGCATGTTTGAGTCCTGCAAAGCAGAGGCTGGCTATTCTTGGCATTAGAGAATTTTATGTTGCCAACAAACAAACTGTTAAATAAATGTATGATGCTTGACGCTGCTAAGACCAAGCGAGACCAAGCAATGCAAAGCTTGGAGAAAATAGGACAAAGGAGAAAATTGTTGACTGACAAACAGCACAAACTGTTAGAAAAGACCATGTCCTCAACAGCAAATGCTGCCTTCAAGAAAAGCAAAGCAAAGGTTATCAAATCTGCTAAAAGAGTGAAAACGGTATAGTGTTGGACTTCTTGGTTGTTGACGTTCAAAAGTCGTGGTTGGCTTTTATTGTAAGGAGGACACATTTGGTGGCAATTTGATATTGTTTTGGTTTGTCAAAAACACACAAGTGAATAGTACTTCCCGTGCGCACTGATTGGCTAGCTCAGAGGCGATTAGCCAAGTACTATTCACCTTCGAGCAGCCAAAGAAAAAGAAAATGGCTTTTGTCGGTATATTGTCGCAAATAAAGTTACTCTTTGGCCTGCTATACGCTAGTTATTCAGCTTGTGTGGTATACACTAAAACAATTATTCACCTCAGTGTCGGTGAAAGTGGTGGATATTTACCTCCACTTCGGTGAATTATTGCTAATTATCATTCTGACAGTTTTAAGGACTACTGACTTTAATTAAAGGCATTTTGTGAAGTATCTGATGAAATTTCGAATCTGGTTATTGTTGTAGGATGAGTTGTGCTTGGTAACATAGGTAGTAACACTCGTTTTTGTTGATACAGCAACGCATTGTGGATGTATGCCATGGTTAAGTGTTAAGTTGTCGAGTGTTAAGAGGATAGAACTCAAAGAAATTCTCCTATTTTTTTCCTATTTTGGGGTGAGAATTCCTATTTATTATTTTTTTTGGCCACTGTCTTTCCTATTTTCCTATTTTCTAAGTATCATTTGTCACTTGATACCCTGAGCCTGTTATCAAACTAACAGAACTACTTGTGTAGTGCTGTCCAGTCCTCCTCACCTGCAGTCTTTGTTGCTTGCTCAACAAACTATGGCCTCATGGTTAGTCCGCTTTCCCCGGATCAAGCGGTCTGGGTTCGGTCCCTGGCCAGGGACATAGTATTGTGTTCTTGAGCAAGACAGACACTTTACTCCCTCAGTACCTCTCTACCCAGGTGTATAAATGGGTACCAGCGAATTTAATGCTGGGGGATGGGGTTAAAAATATCACTAATTGTTTCATGCTTCACAACCCGGGATAAACTCGAGCCTGATGGGCTACTTCGCTCGTATGCAGACTTTTCCTTTTTTCACCAACAAACTGTGCACATATTTTCTCCATCTTTTTGCAACAGTCAGCAGGGCCACGGTCTAAAGTACACATGAAATCTGGACAGAAAAGTCTAACGTTCTCCTCAAACAAGTAAGTTGTTAGCGACTATTGTTTTTTAAGAATGGACCTTATCTCAGTGTGAACGACATGATGTATAGTGATGCAAATGGTCAAGTTGTCAGCCAGGAAGGGAGAAAACTCGGAGAAAAGTGATATCAAAAAAAATTCTCACTTAGTAAAAAGCGAGTGTATTTCGTAATGATAAGTATTTGATAAGTGAATAAAGATGGTAACAATAAGTATTTGTATACATATCCTTTGCAACGTTTACTCAACCTGTCAAGTGCAGAACATGTTTTACCAAACGCTTGTATCAGTTAAATTTCCTTTCACAAGACATACTATAATATCTTTCTTTTACACAGAGGTTGTAGCCATTAAACAGTTCATGTAAGGAGTAGATTGTTTCCTCTGTTCTCTCAATATCGTACTTTCCTAGTAATTTCCTTTTCAGTAAAGACAATAACAGTACAATGGAACCCCGGCTTACGGTCATCCCGTTATCTCGGCCACTTTTTTCGTCTCAGCGAAACGCCTATACATTTTCTCAATTACCCGGCTCGACAATGCTTTCTCAGAATTTTATGAACTGGGGGCAAGCTCAGTAGAAGGTCAACCACTGCTTGAGAATCTCCACAATGTGCCAAATGGGCAAAAAGTTCCGGGAGTCACTGGGTTATAGAACAAATTTTAGAAGTGCAATTGTGATATATTGCTAGTTTCTGTTAAAGCGGGGGTAAACATGACTAGGAGTGAAATTTGAAGTAGTTTTGAAAGGGAGTTGTTAAGGTTAAAATTGGTCGGGAACACTACCAGACGATTGACCCGCAAATCCATCAGATCTTCAACATTTCACATTTCCTCAACTTAACCTCTCCTTTAAGAAAAAATATCTTTCTCAAAATTTCCAAAAATGACCCAAAAATTTACACAAAACCGCAAAACATTGGTTAATGAGATAAGCAGAGGGATTTGGCGTTGCTTGAAACATGAACGAGATATTGGCAGAAAGGCCTTCACGTTTACCCCAGACCAGTCACAAAATTGCCCCATTGATGATCTTATTGTCGGGCTTCCATTGTACTTATACATCGTAATCCTCACATTCATGTGAAACATCCTTTGTCTGCAAACAGAAGTACAAGGCTAAGGGTGTATTGTTATTCAAATATAGGCGTCATTTATACAAAGTGTGTATTGAATGAGGAGTGGAGACGATGTTAATTTGCGACATTCCGAACTTACTCATAATGTAACAACTTTTAATTCCGTGCAGACAAAAAGTGAAACAGATAAGAAATGCGTTTTAAGACAACACGTTACTGTTTTTTTTTGTAGGCAAACAGGCCAGAAGAAGAAGTGGCCTCGCAGATAACATGACAGATAACATAAGAATTTTATTTCAACTGGGTCTTAGTTAAAGTGGACGGACGCAAATGGCGTTGAAAAAAATCGATAAACGTCACACAAATTACTGCGCCTTTCAATAACACGCGGACTCTAAAATTTGAAGCTCAACCGACAAATGGATTTTTCGCTGCCGTCGATCAAATGTTCAGCGGCTCCTCCTAGCTTCCGACTACTCCAGAGCACTGTTTCGTTATCTGAACTGTGGTAAACGATTTGATTACGACACGCTCGACAGTAGCCGGAAGCTGCGAGGAGTCGCCGAACATTTGATTGACGGCAGCGAAAAACGCATTTGTCGGTTGAGCTTTGAATGTTAGAGTCCGCATGTTATTGAAAGGCGCAGTAAGTTGACTCGCAATTGATTTATGGGCAATGTTTTGTTCTTTGTACCTGATGTAGGCGCCGTTTAACTACGTCCATCTTTTAATTTATTTTAGCGAAATTTCACAATGATTTTTAATGTGTTTTTCTACTTGGGTGGATTTTAGTCCATTGGTAAAAGTGGTTGTTACTGTATTACACAGACTAATTAATTAGTACAAGGATTATAAATAAAATTGCGCAACCGGCATTTGACTTTCGTGGTGTCTGATATTGAATCCGGGCTGGGGAAAAATCCTGGAACTTTTGAAGCGGGGACTAATCGTAAGGAAATTTCCGAGAATTTTCTATTTTCCTATAAGCGATTCATTCAACTGAAAATGGAGGAAATCCAGGATTCGCGGTCAATAATTTCCAAGTAGGAAGCTATCTTGAATACAGCTTCCTTGGAATTGTATGGGAACAATCTATTCATACGCTGTCTTCTGAAAACTCTCACTTGAAATGCATACCTTTCTTTTCCGGTTGGTTGGTTTTAATTAACTAGGGTATATTAAAGGCGAGTGGTGCTGTTCTGAGGAATTGCCTTTTCCTGTTTTTCATAGTAGCAGTTCTTTATTTATTGCTGAAACTGAAAACTTGCATTTGAGGGAGAAAAAAAGATTTCCCATGGTTATCTTGTTTTGTAGAATTTTACTTGTATACTGATGATGTTAGTGCTGATTGCAAATGCTGCAATCTGATTGGCTGAGCTATCGTACCCTAACAAAAAAATTTTGAGTTGAAGGGTGCTTATGATTTAGCCAAAAAGTCGGGAAATTTTGATTGAAAGTCAAATGGAACAGAAATTTTCCTGAGAATCCGTTCGGAAATTGGTGGCTTCTTCCAGGTGTAGTCCTCTTTTTTTGAAAATTTTCTAACCGTTTGCTTAATTTTCCAGCCCCTTGTGAGCTGAAAACAATTACGACAAAATTGTTAATGGCAAATTCCATCTCGTTCGGTTGGTTTGCTCATTTAGGTAAACCCCTACCGTTATTCAACAGCCATCCCAACCGCTTTACTCTGACAAATAATAAGCACTTGAAGTCTCTATCCTTTTCTAGTTGGTGCGAGACGTGATGTCCGGAAAGTTGAAACCGGGAGCGGGTCATCTAACTCATTTAAAGTGTACATACGGCCAAAAGGTCTTTTTTTTAGGCTTTGGTATCTCTATAACATCTAAAAAAATGTATTCAAACCAAAAAAAGTGAATTCCGATTCTTTTTTTCCATAAAATCAAGCTTTAAATTTCCCGCTTTGGCCACGCCCAATGAAGTTGACCGCGTATTAAAAGATTGGTGACGAATGACGTCAATTAAGGAAAATCGCAAAGCTTCATGTTTCTATTTTGGGCGTTTTCCATTTACCAAACGATTCCGGAAAATTCCCGAAACTTCGTTGGGAAATGCTTATCGGCGAAAGACGTTCCATTTGACACACTCGTCCCATTCATCCAGGCTCCCTTCACCGTCCGATGTATTTCCCGCCAAAATACAAAATGGCGGCACAACTGTTATTCATATACAAGCGAAAACTAACGATAGAAAAGTCCGACGTTTCGGCGACATCTTGGCGCCATTGTCAAGGGAAACTAAATTAAAAATGCGATTACGAGAGTAACTAAGAGTCCAGCGTCATTAATTTACATAAGTTAAACAAAGACCTTGGCGCGAATTGAGTCTGATTGTACATTTAGGCACGGTCGTAATTGTTTAATGAGTAACATCTCATTAACGAGACATTCAAACTTGTTCTGGCATTTTTTCAACACCTTGAAACAACTGTGAAGGTCATCCGGAATCCTGCCTGGGTGTCTATTATCATAGTGCTTACGAACTGACGAGGTCTTGCTTCTATGTCCGTCGACGCGTACGAACAGATGTCCACGGGTGTATCCGACATAACCAGCATCGCACTGGTCACACTTGAAATTATAAACAACACATTGTTGATCAATGAGCTGAGGCTTTGGTTCGTTTGTCGGGAACTCATGGGCAATCTTGCGGCTCGTAAACACTGGTTGGACATTAACCTGGAGCTTCACACTGAGATCTTTTAACGCCCAATGAAGATGACTGTTTGTGTTAGTGCAGAAAAGAGTCTGAGTTTCTGAATGGGTCGTGACGTCATTTCATGTTTTCCATTTACCAAGAGATTCCGGAAATTCCGGTTGGGTTGTAAATGGAACATGATTTTTTGGTTTGTTCCACTGGAAAATTTCCGGAAAAAGTGGAACTTCTGAAAAGGTAGTCCCATTTTTCGGCAAGGAAATATGGCGGCAACTCCCTCAGCTAGCTCCGTGGCTTCCGTCTCCTCCGACTTCGAGGAAAACAATGGTCAGCAATACAAAGAACACGGAAGTATGTGACCGTCACGCTCGACACAGATCAGGAACGTATAAATGTACCTTGTATACAAACCTACTGCTGGAAGGAAAAGCTGGCAGTTGTAATGCTACCTAGGATTCAAGGATTGCTACAAAGGACCAAAACTTTAATCTTAAAGCCAGGTAAGAGATTTAGGTGAATTTATAGGAGCACTTCACGAAGGCGAGTATGCAATTACTCACTGAAGTATTTTCAAAATTTCCCGAACTTTAAGCGGTCGTTAGTTTTGAAAACATAGTGGGCAGACAAATTATATTATTGTTTTGAATTAAGTGTCATTTATACTTTCTATTCATGTAGTTCAGCGGTTTCAAACAGGTGCCACATTTTTAAAACGCGCCTTCAAAGTAGCGCTATTTTCGTGTATGGTTCAAAACTCGATTTAACGGGTAGAAAATCTGCTTTCAGCCGTTGAAGGAACAACATTGAATTATAATTGCAACATGGCTAAACAAACTGCTGTGATATGTCTATAGTTTAAAAAAAGAATTGGGACTTTTGAGCGAATATTAATTTTTTTAGAGCGACGGCAATATGTGCTATTTTTCCAGTTTCGGCAGGCATGCAACTTGAGTGCAGCGGACCGAACTTTAACTAAGCCTAGGAAAATTCAATTACAATTTTTAATCAAATGAAACTCATTTTAGTGATTAACTAGGTAAGGGCTTTAAAATCCCAGCTTATGAGAAAAATCGAATTTTCGAAGTAAAATCAGTGGTCGGTTTTTAGAGAGACAGCCTCTTAAATCACATCTCGGCCTGCAGCTTTTTGGCTTCCCGCGGGAAAACCGTGGGAAGCCAAGCGCTGATTGGTAGATTTGAAACAGCCTGCATTCCTTTGGTCGCTGAGTTTGGCACCGATCATATTGAGAAAGCCGTATTTGTGACTTCAGCGTCGATTTTCTCGGAAACTGTTGGAGGGAAAGAAATTTCGCTGTAAGACGCTTTAGACGGCCCAGGAAGGCGAAAAAACGCCATACATGAGTCGATTATGGTTTCATTTAACTTTATTGGGATATTCAGGCCGAGATGTGATTTAAATGTGCAATTTTCAGAGCTTTATTCATAACTCTCACAGATTCTCTATATAAACCACGGACACATAGAGTGGTCTGCCTGTGTTGAAACAAAAGTTTCCCGAACTAGAAGGATTTCGTGATTCATGAAATGACGTCACGACCCATTCAGAAACTCAGACTCTTTTCTGCACTAACACACGGTCATCTTCATTGGGCGTGGCTGAAGAGAGAACTTTAAAGCTTGAACTTAGGGCGTTAAAATGTCAGAATCCAATTATTTTTCTTAGAATACCTTTTTACACATTATAGAGCTACCATTACTATAAAAACCTTGTTGGCCGTATAAACACTTAAACACAAGCCACCCACTGATTTATCGTCATTATTTCAAAACCATCACGAGAACTCGAAGTTTAAGCCATTTCAGTTTTAAAGATTGATCTATTCATTGATCTATTCTTCGGCCTGATCAACTGTCACCTCCAGAATTGTAAGGTGCGGCTTTCAGCATGCACTTCCTTACAGGTCAAGTGGCTTCTAAAAAAGAGGTTTGTTACAAATATCGAGAACATGTTAAAAGTAATGACAGTCACCGATGATGGAGTCTGCGTTAAATAGGTCCTTTCCACGATCTGGTCACATGGTACGGAATAAATTATGCTGGGACGCAAATAATGCTGTGGGACTTTCAAAACAAAGGAAAGTCGGACATAATCACCTGAGCTTCCTTTGTTTTCTGTTCCTCTTTACAGCCTAGAAAGCTTCTACCTTCAGCACATGCAGTGGAAAGAGAGTACAAGTGAGCGAAATTGTCATGCCCTTTTTTGTGTTAAAAAGCAAAACAAAAAAAAGAGAGATCACCTTTTTGGTATCTTGTTACGGTGATGACGGAGCCTGGAAACGACAAGACGAGGTTACAAAGTCGACATGGCGACAGATCGACCTTATGATTAAGGTCACTCCCCTGAAATAGTAGTCTCCCTCGCAGCCGTTTTTAGTCTCGTCTCGGCTGCGAGGGAGACTACTGAAATAGAACCTGCACTGAGATTTTTGTCAAACTTTGCCTATTGGTTGTTTATATTATAGGGACGTAAATTTTGAAATAAAAATGAGGGGTCCCCGCCATGTTCGTTTACGAGCAACAGGACCTCGTTTATACCCCATAAATCTTTATAATAGTATCACGATTATCGTCACGGTTGCTTGCTAAATTCAAGTTTCCGACGATTGTTTCTTGTTCTTTACTGAGAAATTGATCCATATTTATTTTACATAGAGAAATTTATTACTCAATTCAAAACAAAAGAAAAAAATGAGAGGTCACCGAGCTCGTTTTCGAGAAAATGACCATTTACCTTTATAGCGAGGTCCATCAGTAAAAAAAGCAGCCATTTTTTAAGGCGCCGCGCTGATCTCGCGTCAAATTATGCGCAGCACTGCAAGCACAAAACATCGTCTGTATTTCAGATTAAAGGGATGATTTCTTGAGATTATGAAGTAGTAGAAGCCTTTAATAAATCAGTCACAACTAACACACCTGTGGCTTTGCAATCAATTAAAAACTAAGCTAAGCTGATAAACCTACCAGTCAATGCTATTGCCTTCTTCATAACTTTTTTTAAACGCGAAAATCTGGGTCGATCGGATGACCCTAAACGGAGAAAAAAAGGGTATAGCCTAAAACAAAATAAAATTGTCTCAAGTTTTAGAGTTTCCTAGGTCTTGGATTTGGACTTCACGTGGTTCTTAAAAGTCTCGAAAAAGTCAGGAATTTTAGGATACAAAAAGTTTACGAACCTTGTCAATGCCAATTACCGTAGTAAGGACCCAGGCAGGGAAACTGCGTTTTCTTTCTTTTAGCAAATCTATCGTGCAATGAGCGAGACGCTTTTTAAAGGGGACCTCCACTCTTACAACAAGTTGGCTTTGAATTGTTTGAAGTAATTACTAGATCTCAAATTTTACTGGACAAGGTGAAATGACATTCAAGAGTGACAAAAATTGAGTTAAAATTATCGCCTATTCTCGCTTTTAAATTTCCCGCGCGCCACCATTTTGGATTTTGTGACGTCATATGGTTGCCGCTATTGGTAGGAAGCAGGGGCCTGTTTCTCGAAAGTCCCGGTAACTTAACGGGCCCGAAATCATAATTTGAAATCAAAGTCTCAAGAAAAGTAGGATGTGTTCTGAACTCTAATAAAGTCCATTTTGTTTCTTTAGCTAATAACTGTACTGTAAATTTTTCAAAACGTACCTCCCATCTGGAATGGAAAACAAAAGAGCTTTTCGGGCCCGGTATTTACCGGGAGCCTTCGAGAAACGGGCCCCAGAGCATCTTTTGTGTGAAACAAAAGGGCAACCATATAACGTCATGTAATCCAAGATGGCGGCGCGCGGGAAATTTAAAAGCAAATACAGGTGATAGGCAAACCCTGTTTTGCCTGACACTGATGGGCTTTCAACCGAAATTAAAAAAAAAAAACAGTATTTCCTACAATTAAGCGTTCGTTTGCTTTAAGAGTGGGGTTTCCTTTAAGATTCACAATGTTGACATCGATTCCGTGGGCGCCGGCCTTAGGGACTTTGTTAAACGAGGTAAGTTTCGATCAGACAATTCCCTTTGCATGAAGGTTTTTAGTTTCTAAAGATCAAATTTCAACCGAACGATTAGCAGATCTTGTATGAAAGCATAGCTATACTAGTCAAACAGAAGTCGGTCTTTTGTACTACGAGGTAGAAACCGTTCAACCAGCGCGCGATACTATAAAAAATTCACTACCTGACGAGTGAAATCCACGTTAAATTTCACGCGAAAAACCGATATCGCAAGAATCGCGCACTCGTCAGGCAGTAAATTTTTTTGAATCGCATAGCTAAAGCCACCAAATCACTGCTAGACGTCTGTCTCCCGAGACTTAGCGAGAGGAGGAGACGGCTGAAATTCAGGCTAAATCACTGCGCGAAACCAAACGTTTGTATTTTTGTGCCAACCTGGAAGCCAGTGCGCAAACAATGGAAACCCTTTCAAAGTCAGGTGTCAAGATCTAGCGAATAGGAAACAAGATATTTTTAGAACGAAACCCTTTTCAAACTCGTGGAGAAAGCAGTGCCTGGCACTGTGCCTCCCATTTTACAGTCCATAAAAAACTAACAGTACTAAACACGGAGTTATTTAAGACAAAGATTTTATAGAAACGTTCTCTCATTTAATGAATATCTTGGATTTGCTTGCTACCATACAACTTGGCAAAATGTGGCCCGACAATCAACAACTGGAATGCTCAAGCGAAAGGAAAATTTCAAGCGCTCCGGTATTAAAACAAGATCTAGAAAAAAACCGGTAAGCACAAAAAACTGGTAAGTGCTTTACAGTAAGTTATAAAAAAATGTATTCAAATAGTTCTTCATGGATAGCATCGTTGAAACTTCTTCAAACTCAATGGCTGAAGATTTTTCGAGGTCGAAGTTGTCTACTGCCGGTGGTCATGGACGCCGACTCCAGAAAGTACCCTCGTGGTTCATATTCTTTGCCTTTGTTTTCTTCTGCAGCGTGCCTTATTTCTACAAGGAAGAGCTTAAGAAGCTGCGGTGCCTCTTGCTTCGAAATCACATCGAGATTAAATCGTTTGTCGTCCTTGAAATAGGACTGAAAACCATGTACGGATATACTTGCACTTTTTTTGGTGTTTTTGGAAACCATATTGTCTCCGAAAGAAGCTAGTTCGTCATGTGTATAGGCTGCATTGGTTTGGTTTTCCAGAATAGATGCTTGACCTTTTTCGGCATTGATATCTGTTTGGTTTTCTTTCGCGACGCTTGCTCGTTTTTTTCTCGGAAAGGACTCACTGTCGCTTGGCTTTCTCAGGTCCTCATCTCTGCCATTTTGGTTTTTCGTCTATGCGTTTTCTCGTACTTTTGAGTGTGAGTGGTTTCCTCGAATTTTCTAAGAATTTAAATTTAAATTCAAAAATTTGGCAGACACTCATTTTCTGTAAATTTGTTCATTTCCAAGGTGATATTTTCGCAGTAAGAGATGCATTTGTTTTCATGTTTGCAACGATTTTTGCTCGCGACTCGCGTCAGGAATATCCCTTTATGCACAAGCACAATTCCACGGCTAAATACCCTCTCATCGATAGCCAAATCACACCGCGAGTTTGAGTCATGGAGCAAGCTGAGACCACGTTTCCCATCTTTCAAAGTGAATAAAAGTGAATTTTAACAAAAAGGTTCCAAAAACAACACGATATATTTAGAACGATTTGGAAAAGTTTGTTGGGGTGATCGGTACTTTAAAGATTTTGAGCCCGGATGGGTTCATCGTGATCCAATAAGTCAAGCATATACTGAAGCAAGCTCACGAGATCAACAAATATATCGCCATCTTGCATGACATCTTCAAACCCAGCTAGACCAAGCAAATTTCTTTTCGGCTCGAAAATTGTCGCTAGAAATTTGCCCTGAATACTCTTTTCGTAATGGTTCACGACTCGTTTGGCCCATACCAATGCCAGCTTTCTCTTAGCCTCAGATTCGATGATTTCCGTTGTGATCTCAGAATCTTGTTTCCATAGTTCCAACTCGTGCAGAAAGCAGGTTTTCAAGTGATAACTGGTCACATATTTATTTACTCTTCTTTGGTTGTCATGATCCACAACTTTGGGCAGATAACCTGACTCCACCAGAATCTTCAAAACGATGTATCCCATTTTGACGAGGTCGGGAACAGCTCTCATGATGCACTGTTCAAGATATGCATAAGAAACACGAAAGAACAAACTGAAATCCCTAACGTGGCATCTGTCTGGTGTTTTTATGATCACATAAAACGCTGGAGACTTTTCTATACGGCTGGAAAACGCGTGCAGCGTTTGCAGGTCTCGCGGTGTCCACTCTGGAAACCAAATGGTTGGAACTACATCAACTGATATGCGAAAATATTTGGCCTCTTTTCCGAAGTACTGAAAACCAAGGCTGGAAATGGTGCAAAAAATTTCATTCAAAAGTTGAAGGCACATCAAGTTTGAAAATTGCCAGTCGTGCTTTAGTATGTCCATGAGTGCTTCATTGACTGTTCGGTTGAAGTCTCGAATGAACAAACTACTGTCCAGGAAATTTTCCTCGGTTACATACCTCCTGAAACGAGGGGCGTCAGCATCTTTTTTAAATTTCAATTTAACGAAACTTTCAGGAAAGGATGGCGATTCAACGGGCAGGAATGCTTCACAGAACTCCGTTAGAACCCACAGGTAGTCAAATTCATCCGGAAGGTTGACTTTCGTACCTTCAAACACACTTCCTGCTAGTCTTAGTTCACAATTGAACAAGGGATTGAGCTCTCCGACTCGTTTCTTCAACAACGCCATCAAAGTCTCGATGGTTTTTGGTACCAAAATGTTTTCTTCAATGTTGTAAAACAAGCCCATGTGTTTTAAATCCACTGATGCATCAAAACATCTTGCTAAGGATGCTTTATGACGGTCAAGATGTTCAATGTACCGCTCCATGTCAAGTTTTCCCTCCTCTTTTCTGACATAGCGCAACAACGGACATGCATGGAAAAGGCCACTGTCGTTGCACTTGAGAACTGGCTCTTGCAAAGTCAAACCGTCCAGATCCTTATACTTCTCATCCTCCACCAAATCCAAAAACTGGTCAAAGAAGACTTTCTTTGCAAGATCAACTGGTGTGCTTCCAAAGTTATCATGGAATGAATAATCACATCCAACCTGGAGTAAGCTTTGCGAGACAGGCAGCTGTCTAAACCAGACTGCCCAGTGTAAAGCAGTCGACCCATAGTCGTCGACAACGTTAATATCCTGACCCTCGTTGAAATATGAATGAATCATAACATGCGCCATGTTGTACGTTCTACAGCTCCAATGAAGAGCTGTGGCTCCAGAATTAGACCTCTTCATGATGTCTGCGCCAGCATCGAGTAACGTTACAAGGATTTCAAGGTCGCTTTTCATAGTAGCAAGATGCAAAGGGGTGATGCCGTACATGTCACCTTCA
>JAHPZR010019368.1:32500-33527 GCA_019787425.1 Platygyra sinensis | reverse complement strand
GAAGCCTCGATCGAAACGCGGTGAGTGCTGTTTTGTCTTTGTTGGAGTTAAAAGCTGTCTTGAGTCATTTGTTTTATACAGAAAATAATACAGAAATAAATTCACCGATGCTCAGAAGACGGTGTAATCTTAGCATTTTGACCGAAAGACTCGGTCAAGTTCTGATTTGTCAGCCACAAATCAAGCTTATTCCACAAGGCCGAAAGACTCGGCAACTTCTGAAATCCATATTTACTGGGCGCGAGGGACTCGCAGCACAGCTGAAAGTAAACAGTAATCAAAGAAAGGAAATTACTGGTTGTAACTGGGGATTTGACTTTGCATTATTTTCAGGGTGATATCATACTTAAAAGAGGACATTTTCCAGTACCGCAACAACTTACCTGTAGATAAGCTGAAGGAAAAGCTGCTGTTGTTGGAAAATATTGACTTTACCTTAACAAGAAACGGTAAACTTATTACCGAGATAGTGGATCACCTGCTGCAAGCATCACCCACGAAAAATAAAAAAATGACTTATAATAGCAGACATTGTCTCACATTGCATAACCCATATCATATTTTGACACTGTTGCATCAAATAACATAAGGATAGCTGTAAAAGTTCAGACAAAACATCAAAGAACAGTGCATTACGATGCAAAGTCCATATCTTTAAATATTTTTCATGTCAGTACCCTATGCTTTCTTAGCAATAAAATTTCACAAAAAAAGTAATAGTGTTATCCAGCGGGGTTATAAATTCCAATAGAAATTGATCAACAAATCTTGTTTTAAAGAATGGCCACTGACCGTCATCCTTTGCAGTCGTATTCTCGATTTTCGAATGATACAAGAATATCTTTATTGTTGTCTTTGAGTTTCAGTCTAAAATTTGTAGTACATTTGCACAAAATTTCCCGTATAGCTATTTTAAAGAACCCTCTATGTAGCCGTTCAACGTTTATTGCTCCAAATATTTATTGTTTTGACAAGGCTTAAATTGTTTTTGTTTATATTCTCCGCCGCAAAGCATGACGGTCGATAA
>JAHPZR010019368.1:0-27500 GCA_019787425.1 Platygyra sinensis | reverse complement strand
CGACTTAAAAGGTTGGTTATTTCGATTTAAACTGTCAGAAACCTCCATCTGTGCATTGCTTCGGTTTTTGTGCTTTGTTTTGGTTGTACTAAAAAGAGTCAAAGAGCACTTCGTTTGCTTTCGAAATTGCCTTTAGTATAGCATGTGGTTCATATGGTCTCCTATCTAAGCCGCAGCTACAAATTTATTAATATGAAACAAAAAAAGTAAACTTTAATCGGAAAAACAACGGAGTGAACATCAATTTATTTAAATCGTTTGTGACTACACAACGTGTCATTCACTTGTGATGTTCGTGGACTTTGAAATTGCTATCTTCAGGCTGCTGGTGCTCTTAATACTTTCAATTTCAACGTTTCTGGCCTTAGGACGACGCAAGGTTTTTCTAAATCTCAAACTCAACTCATTCGAAGGGGCAAAGCCCCATTTGCATGTGTTTCAGAAACCTTTAAGACAAAGTATCTGAGATGTTGCTGAACAATTGTCGTGAACATGTAATTAGCATTCAAACATCAGCAAACATCCATTCGACGGATTTCGTGGCCCATCAGAAACAGCTCGAAATACGAATAACTCACGTACTTCCTTCAAAAGAATTCAGTGTAGAAAATCACGATAAACATGTGTATAAAATCTTCGACAGGTACATGAAATCGACGCACAATCTGCTTCCGTCAGTTAGGTTGCGTGACAATTTGTGAGTATACTGTAG
Source organism: Platygyra sinensis (assembly GCA_019787425.1). Taxonomy (NCBI): domain Eukaryota; kingdom Metazoa; phylum Cnidaria; class Anthozoa; order Scleractinia; family Merulinidae; genus Platygyra; species Platygyra sinensis. Next base: position 26,788 of record JAHPZR010019368.1, on the reverse strand, counting down.
CGTGACGCTACTGTGACGATAAGCCTGAATTTCTTACGCAAACGTTAATTTAAACAAACAGGTAGTTTTCACTCCGGTTTGAATATTTTAGACGGCCCACTTGTAAACAAGTAAGACCTATGGCAAGCTCGGCCGTTTCCTTTGATTGCGTGACAAAACATGTTGGAATCAACAATAAACGTTTTTCCATTTCCATTCCCTAGAGTACTTTCTCTTTTTCACTCAATCATGTCGTATTGCTACTTTCGGCCTCAGTGAATTCACACGACTTGTTGTAACACAACAATTCGAACAAACCTTTCACAAGGACAGGCTGCTACATATGTGACAAAGGTAGTTCACGCAGCATTTTTAAATGCAAACATCCATTCGACGGATTTCGTGGCCCATCAGAAACAGCTCGAAATACAGTGGTTCATATTATATATTATATATATTATATTATATTATATTAAAATTTCCAGAGTGTTTGGAGAAGCCATGGTAATTCATATGAAACCACTTTTTGGCCAATCGTTTTCACAAGCTATACAAATTGGTTTTCAGTCGTTTTAAATTCGTGATCTTTCTATTTTATTTAGCAATGGACGATTTGAAAAAGGTGATGAAAGATGCCATCGAAGCAAACCACATTGAAGAAGTTATGAAGTCAATTCATGAAGCCGTAGGTCATGGTCATAGCAACGTTACAAGCAAGGATGAAGTGCAAGCCCTGCTAAATGAATGTCTCTATTATGCTGTGTGTTTTGGTCGCTACGAGATTGCAAAAGAATTAGTGAAAAACGGAGCTGATGTAAATTATGAAGACCCTTTGAAACAATCCGTCCTTCTCCGAACTGTCTTCTCTCGAAGGTCTGAAGAAGTTGATGATATTCTGGAATTCCTCCTTGAAAATGGCTCGGATATTAACCACAGAAGCATCAACGGCCAATCAGACTTTATGTCCCTCCTGGCTAGCGAACATTTAAGTTACCATCAACTTGTGAGATTTGTAGATTCTGTTAAAGACATCGATGAAGTTGACCTCCGAACTGGAGGAGGTTATCTACACCTCGTTTCACGTCGCCCTGGAGATGGAAGCAAGGCAGTGATGATGAAAAAGTTGTTGGAAAGAGGCTTGGAAGTAAACGGGAGAGACAACAACGACGACACTCCACTTCACTTAATGGCAACTATTGCGGATTGTGCTTCAATGAGATTCTTGGTCGAAAATGGTGCAGATTTTCTCGTCAAAAACCGACTGGGTGAGACTGTACTGCATTCGCTTGTATCCAGTAACGAGTTGGATGGATTTCAGAAATCACTGGCATTTCTAATTGAAATGGGGATGGACGTTAACGGAACTGACTTAACCGGGAAAACGTCTATTCACCATGCCCTTTTGTCCAAGGACACAAGCGTGGCAGCCCTTGGGGAACTTCTTAAAGCTGGCATTAAAGTAAACGTGAAAGATGCAAATGGACGGAATGAGGTGTACGTTGCCGTCGAAGCACTAGATGTGAGTTATTGTCGGTCCGATTTGGATCGTCGAGCTGCGGTCATCAAGTTGTTGGCAGAGGTTGGTGTTGACGTCAGTGAAGGTGACATGTACGGCATCACCCCTTTGCATCTTGCTACTATGAAAAGCGACCTTGAAATCCTTGTAACGTTACTCGATGCTGGCGCAGACATCATGAAGAGGTCTAATTCTGGAGCCACAGCTCTTCATTGGAGCTGTAGAACGTACAACATGGCGCATGTTATGATTCATTCATATTTCAACGAGGGTCAGGATATTAACGTTGTCGACGACTATGGGTCGACTGCTTTACACTGGGCAGTCTGGTTTAGACAGCTGCCTGTCTCGCAAAGCTTACTCCAGGTTGGATGTGATTATTCATTCCATGATAACTTTGGAAGCACACCAGTTGATCTTGCAAAGAAAGTCTTCTTTGACCAGTTTTTGGATTTGGTGGAGGATGAGAAGTATAAGGATCTGGACGGTTTGACTTTGCAAGAGCCAGTTCTCAAGTGCAACGACAGTGGCCTTTTCCATGCATGTCCGTTGTTGCGCTATGTCAGAAAAGAGGAGGGAAAACTTGACATGGAGCGGTACATTGAACATCTTGACCGTCATAAAGCATCCTTAGCAAGATGTTTTGATGCATCAGTGGATTTAAAACACATGGGCTTGTTTTACAACATTGAAGAAAACATTTTGGTACCAAAAACCATCGAGACTTTGATGGCGTTGTTGAAGAAACGAGTCGGAGAGCTCAATCCCTTGTTCAATTGTGAACTAAGACTAGCAGGAAGTGTGTTTGAAGGTACGAAAGTCAACCTTCCGGATGAATTTGACTACCTGTGGGTTCTAACGGAGTTCTGTGAAGCATTCCTGCCCGTTGAATCGCCATCCTTTCCTGAAAGTTTCGTTAAATTGAAATTTAAAAAAGATGCTGACGCCCCTCGTTTCAGGAGGTATGTAACCGAGGAAAATTTCCTGGACAGTAGTTTGTTCATTCGAGACTTCAACCGAACAGTCAATGAAGCACTCATGGACATACTAAAGCACGACTGGCAATTTTCAAACTTGATGTGCCTTCAACTTTTGAATGAAATTTTTTGCACCATTTCCAGCCTTGGTTTTCAGTACTTCGGAAAAGAGGCCAAATATTTTCGCATATCAGTTGATGTAGTTCCAACCATTTGGTTTCCAGAGTGGACACCGCGAGACCTGCAAACGCTGCACGCGTTTTCCAGCCGTATAGAAAAGTCTCCAGCGTTTTATGTGATCATAAAAACACCAGACAGATGCCACGTTAGGGATTTCAGTTTGTTCTTTCGTGTTTCTTATGCATATCTTGAACAGTGCATCATGAGAGCTGTTCCCGACCTCGTCAAAATGGGATACATCGTTTTGAAGATTCTGGTGGAGTCAGGTTATCTGCCCAAAGTTGTGGATCATGACAACCAAAGAAGAGTAAATAAATATGTGACCAGTTATCACTTGAAAACCTGCTTTCTGCACGAGTTGGAACTATGGAAACAAGATTCTGAGATCACAACGGAAATCATCGAATCTGAGGCTAAGAGAAAGCTGGCATTGGTATGGGCCAAACGAGTCGTGAACCATTACGAAAAGAGTATTCAGGGCAAATTTCTAGCGACAATTTTCGAGCCGAAAAGAAATTTGCTTGGTCTAGCTGGGTTTGAAGATGTCATGCAAGATGGCGATATATTTGTTGATCTCGTGAGCTTGCTTCAGTATATGCTTGACTTATTGGATCACGATGAACCCATCCGGGCTCAAAATCTTTAAAGTACCGATCACCCCAACAAACTTTTCCAAATCGTTCTAAATATATCGTGTTGTTTTTGGAACCTTTTTGTTAAAAATTCACTTTTATTCACTTTGAAAGATGGGAAACGTGGTCTCAGCTTGCTCCATGACTCAAACTCGCGGTGTGATTTGGCTATCGATGAGAGGGTATTTAGCCGTGGAATTGTGCTTGTGCATAAAGGGATATTCCTGACGCGAGTCGCGAGCAAAAATCGTTGCAAACATGAAAACAAATGCATCTCTTACTGCGAAAATATCACCTTGGAAATGAACAAATTTACAGAAAATGAGTGTCTGCCAAATTTTTGAATTTAAATTTAAATTCTTAGAAAATTCGAGGAAACCACTCACACTCAAAAGTACGAGAAAACGCATAGACGAAAAACCAAAATGGCAGAGATGAGGACCTGAGAAAGCCAAGCGACAGTGAGTCCTTTCCGAGAAAAAAACGAGCAAGCGTCGCGAAAGAAAACCAAACAGATATCAATGCCGAAAAAGGTCAAGCATCTATTCTGGAAAACCAAACCAATGCAGCCTATACACATGACGAACTAGCTTCTTTCGGAGACAATATGGTTTCCAAAAACACCAAAAAAAGTGCAAGTATATCCGTACATGGTTTTCAGTCCTATTTCAAGGACGACAAACGATTTAATCTCGATGTGATTTCGAAGCAAGAGGCACCGCAGCTTCTTAAGCTCTTCCTTGTAGAAATAAGGCACGCTGCAGAAGAAAACAAAGGCAAAGAATATGAACCACGAGGGTACTTTCTGGAGTCGGCGTCCATGACCACCGGCAGTAGACAACTTCGACCTCGAAAAATCTTCAGCCATTGAGTTTGAAGAAGTTTCAACGATGCTATCCATGAAGAACTATTTGAATACATTTTTTTATAACTTACTGTAAAGCACTTACCAGTTTTTTGTGCTTACCGGTTTTTTTCTAGATCTTGTTTTAATACCGGAGCGCTTGAAATTTTCCTTTCGCTTGAGCATTCCAGTTGTTGATTGTCGGGCCACATTTTGCCAAGTTGTATTGTAGCAAGCAAATCCAAGATATTCATTAAATGAGAGAACGTTTCTATAAAATCTTTGTCTTAAATAACTCCGTGTTTAGTACTGTTAGTTTTTTTATGGACTGTAAAATGGGAGGCACAGTGCCAGGCACTGCTTTCTCCACGAGTTTGAAAAGGGTTTCGTTCTAAAAATATCTTGTTTCCTATTCGCTAGATCTTGACACCTGACTTTGAAAGGGTTTCCATTGTTTGCGCACTGGCTTCCAGGTTGGCACAAAAATACAAACGTTTGGTTTCGCGCAGTGATTTAGCCTGAATTTCAGCCGTCTCCTCCTCTCGCTAAGTCTCGGGAGACAGACGTCTAGCAGTGATTTGGTGGCTTTAGCTATGCGATTCAAAAAAATTTACTGCCTGACGAGTGCGCGATTCTTGCGATATCGGTTTTTCGCGTGAAATTTAACGTGGATTTCACTCGTCAGGTAGTGAATTTTTTATAGTATCGCGCGCTGGTTGAACGGTTTCTACCTCGTAGTACAAAAGACCGACTTCTGTTTGACTAGTATAGCTATGCTTTCATACAAGATCTGCTAATCGTTCGGTTGAAATTTGATCTTTAGAAACTAAAAACCTTCATGCAAAGGGAATTGTCTGATCGAAACTTACCTCGTTTAACAAAGTCCCTAAGGCCGGCGCCCACGGAATCGATGTCAACATTGTGAATCTTAAAGGAAACCCCACTCTTAAAGCAAACGAACGCTTAATTGTAGGAAATACTGTTTTTTTTTTTTAATTTCGGTTGAAAGCCCATCAGTGTCAGGCAAAACAGGGTTTGCCTATCACCTGTATTTGCTTTTAAATTTCCCGCGCGCCGCCATCTTGGATTACATGACGTTATATGGTTGCCCTTTTGTTTCACACAAAAGATGCTCTGGGGCCCGTTTCTCGAAGGCTCCCGGTAAATACCGGGCCCGAAAAGCTCTTTTGTTTTCCATTCCAGATGGGAGGTACGTTTTGAAAAATTTACAGTACAGTTATTAGCTAAAAAAACAAAATGGACTTTATTAGAGTTCAGAACACATCCTACTTTTCTTGAGACTTTGATTTCAAATTATGATTTCGGGCCCGTTAAGTTACCGGGACTTTCGAGAAACAGGCCCCTGCTTCCTACCAATAGCGGCAACCATATGACGTCACAAAATCCAAAATGGTGGCGCGCGGGAAATTTAAAAGCGAGAATAGGCGATAATTTTAACTCAATTTTTGTCACTCTTGAATGTCATTTCACCTTGTCCAGTAAAATTTGAGATCTAGTAATTACTTCAAACAATTCAAAGCCAACTTGTTGTAAGAGTGGAGGTCCCCTTTAAAAAGCGTCTCGCTCATTGCACGATAGATTTGCTAAAAGAAAGAAAACGCAGTTTCCCTGCCTGGGTCCTTACTACGGTAATTGGCATTGACAAGGTTCGTAAACTTTTTGTATCCTAAAATTCCTGACTTTTTCGAGACTTTTAAGAACCACGTGAAGTCCAAATCCAAGACCTAGGAAACTCTAAAACTTGAGACAATTTTATTTTGTTTTAGGCTATACCCTTTTTTTCTCCGTTTAGGGTCATCCGATCGACCCAGATTTTCGCGTTTTAAAAAAAGTTATGAAGAAGGCAATAGCATTGACTGGTAGGTTTATCAGCTTAGCTTAGTTTTTAATTGATTGCAAAGCCACAGGTGTGTTAGTTGTGACTGATTTATTAAAGGCTTCTACTACTTCATAATCTCAAGAAATCATCCCTTTAATCTGAAATACAGACGATGTTTTGTGCTTGCAGTGCTGCGCATAATTTGACGCGAGATCAGCGCGGCGCCTTAAAAAATGGCTGCTTTTTTTTACTGATGGACCTCGCTATAAAGGTAAATGGTCATTTTCTCGAAAACGAGCTCGGTGACCTCTCATTTTTTTCTTTTGTTTTGAATTGAGTAATAAATTTCTCTATGTAAAATAAATATGGATCAATTTCTCAGTAAAGAACAAGAAACAATCGTCGGAAACTTGAATTTAGCAAGCAACCGTGACGATAATCGTGATACTATTATAAAGATTTATGGGGTATAAACGAGGTCCTGTTGCTCGTAAACGAACATGGGCGGGACCCCTCATTTTTATTTCAAAATTTACGTCCCTATAATATAAACAACCAATAGGCAAAGTTTGACAAAAATCTCAGTGAAGGTTCTATTTCAGTAGTCTCCCTCGCAGCCGAGACGAGACTAAAACATAGGCACGCAAGGCGTGTAAGAGTTATTTTTTTAATTAAAAGGTTATGAAAATGAGAGTATTTCAGTGACTCTTTACAGTGATAATTTAGTTAATTTGACAAGTTTTTTTGGCTGCAATGTACAGCAAGAAAGAAACTGAGAATCTGATGTACATACGATCTTATATCGCTAAGATAAGTTGTCATTTTAAGTTGTCCCAAGAGGGTATGGGTAAAATATAGGCACGCTAAGCGTGTGGGAGTTGTTTGTTGGAATAAATGGGCTGGTGGAAGGGGGGGGGGAGTAGAATGGGTGACTGTTTTCTGTAGGTTTTTGAGTTGTTGCGCAAAAAAGGGCTGTAAATTTTTTTTTTTTGTAGAAGGGCAAGCCATATATGTGTATTGTGTGCTTCCATAATGAAACATGGAGTCTTGACAGATGATGATTTAATACCTATATTATTTTTGTGGATGGAATAACAGAAATATAATACATGTAGGTCAAAACTGTTGTAAGTAAGGTATGGGTTAGAGACGACAATAAAGATCGTAGATCTTATAACTGCGCTTTTAAAAATTAGCTGTTTTCCCAGCACTACAGTCACAACGCAATGCACATTCCAGAGTCCCCCTCGATGATTCATTTATTACTGTAGACACCATATCACTTGATCAACACAAACTATATTATTGCATCATCGTTCATCTCTATGATGACGTCATGGTTAATAATCACTCGAACATCTACCCTCACGTTTCTTATCTGCAAGCAGTCCTTGTTGATTCAGTGATGACTATAGCCAAGCAATCAACTGATCAATCTGCAGCACAACAACTGACAACGACTAGACACGAACTGTTTAAGCCTCTTATTGCACCATCACATTGACCCGTCCATAACATACCCAATGCGCCGAAATAAACTCTCTGACTCGTTTAAGCCCGATTTACTGATTAATTTGTAGTTTAACTTGGTGTCACGCAGTCTTCAAAGAACATTATTTTGAACGGTTTTCATAATTTTTTTACCTTTAACAAAAAGATCTCGGACTGAAACGAATATCATAAAATGTCCTTGAATTAACCATATCAAACCTCTGCTGCAGACACCCAAAAGCTGTCCAAACATGTTAACTTCTTTTTTGTTTATTACCCTGGGAACAAGAGGCCATAACTTGTTAGCTCTAACTGAATTTACTCCCATGTGAAAAACAAAAGTGTTAAGTTACCATTTGTAACTAAAAATAGCAATATCTCGTTTTCTTTGTTCAAACATTTCATGGGAACAAGTGGTGACGATTCGTCAGCTCTGATTGAATTTACTCCCTCGTGAAAAAGTGTCAAGTTACGATTTCTAACTAAAAATAGCAAACATCTCGGGGAATCAAGTGCTCAGGAATCATCACCTCTAATTGAATTTACTCCCTTGTGAAAAACAAGGGTGTCAAATTACCTTTTGTAACTAAAAATAAAGATATCTCGTTACATTTTGCATACAAGAACAAAACAGTTGTCACTTCCACTTATTTTGTAAACGTTAAAACTGTTTCAAATCTAAATAGTCTCGTCTCCTCTAAAATATGTTCTTTGAACTAGAAGCGACGATTTGTGACCTCTAATTGAATTTACTCGTTGTGAAAAACACAAGTATCAAGTTACCCTTTGTAACCTGAAATAAAGTATCTCTTCCCATTTGTTTACTACTGACTCATGAACTACTTCAAAACGCAAAGCTCATCTCGTTCATAACTAGCCACCATTACACTAAAACAACCCGATGTATATTATGTAACTGTCACAATCCCCTCCAAACTGGACTAAAAATCACAAACCGGAACATACACGTCAGTCTTTATTATTCAATCACCAAAGTCCTTGCACTTAATACAATCATAGAACTCCCAAGACTTCATTTACCTCACTTAAGTTATCTTAAACAAGAAATTTTCTTTTTCTTCTACAACAATTCGCCGTGCTGGCTATTAATGTGATAAAGCGAAAACCCTGATAACATTGACGAGAAAAGTTTAAGTTTCATTTGTAACATATCTTCTCATCCCAGTAGTAAACAAGAACCATTATAAATGTGAAATCGTCACAGAATAATTTCTCTTTGTTCTGTTGACGAAATTAATCGTTGTCTCTTCGCTTTTCTCGTTGAAACTTATCATTGAAACTAATCAATGGACGCTGAAATTAACGACTCGTTCTCGACTCTGCAGCAATATTTAGGTTTCACTACAACACGCAAACGATTCGAACCTGGTCACAACCTCTTCACATTCTCTCTACTGCATTCTGCCCCCTTAAATACAATTGTTCCTATCATAGAAACCACATCAACATTAGTAGTAGAGCGGCTAACACTCATTTAATTCAAAAACTTTCACAATGGGAAAAGCTCACCCTTCATCGCATGCTCGCAGTTATACATGATCCCAAACACTATGTTTCTTTAATTGATTATCCAGTTGCTAATGACTATCAAACCCGCCCACAAGATCCTCAGCCTAACTCACAGAAAATGTCGAGGTAAACCCAATATATGAATACTTCCTCCTCTTTTACAGAAGAATAAACATGGCTGTTCTCAACTGTTTCGGGATCAAATCTTCTCACATACCATTTACCTTTACAACAAGAAATTTGATTGGTGTTTAATAGTAGATCCAATCTGATTGGTGTGACATACATACATCTCTCACTGATCCACTCATCCACTGATCCACTGATCCACTCACTTAACCACCCGTCCATAACATACCCGACACGCCGACTAAGAGGTATTTTTTTTACAAAAAAATAACTCAAAAACGGCTGCGAGGGAGACTACTATTTCAGGGGAGTGACCTTAATCATAAGGTCGATCTGTCGCCATGTCGACTTTGTAACCTCGTCTTGTCGTTTCCAGGCTACGTCATCACCGTAACAAGATACCAAAAAGGTGATCTCTCTTTTTTTTGTTTTGCTTTTTAACACAAAAAAGGGCATGACAATTTCGCTCACTTGTACTCTCTTTCCACTGCATGTGCTGAAGGTAGAAGCTTTCTAAGCTGTAAAGAGGAACAGAAAAACAAAGGAAGCTCAGGTGATTATGTCCGACTTTCCTTTGTTTTGAAAGTCCCACAGCATTATTTGCGTCCCAGCATAATTTATTTCGTATCATGTGACCAGATCGTGGAAAGGGCCTATTTAACGCAGACTCCATCATCGGTGACTGTCATTACTTTTAACATGTTCTCGATATTTGTAACAAACCTCTTTTTTAGAAGCCACTTGACCTGTAAGGAAGTGCATGCTGAAAGCCGCACCTTACAATTCTGGAGGTGACAGTTGATCAGGCCGAAGAATAGATCAATGAATAGATCAATCTTTAAAACTGAAATGGCTTAAACTTCGAGTTCTCGTGATGGTTTTGAAATAATGACGATAAATCAGTGGGTGGCTTGTGTTTAAGTGTTTATACGGCCAACAAGGTTTTTATAGTAATGGTAAAGTCTGCATACGAGCCAAGTGGCCCATCAGGCCGGAGCTTATCCCGGTTACTTAGCATGAAGCGACTGAGAGTATTTCTACTCCCCCCTGGATGGGATGCTAGTCCATCGCAGGGTTACCCCCCTGCATTAAATTCGCCGGTACCCATTTATACACCTGGGTGGAGAGGGGCACTGTGAGAGTAAAGTGTCTTGCCCAAGAGCACAACACAATGTCCCCGGCCAGGGCTCGAACCCGGACCGCTCGATCCGGCGACGAGCGCACTAACCATGAGGCCACCGCACCTCCCACTTTTATAGTAATGGTAGCTCTATAATGTGTAAAAGGTATTCTAAGAAAAATAATTGGATTCTGACATTTTAACGCCCTAAGTTCAAGCTTTAAAGTTCTCTCTTCAGCCACGCCCAATGAAGATGACCGTGTGTTAGTGCAGAAAAGAGTCTGAGTTTCTGAATGGGTCGTGACGTCATTTCATGAATCACGAAATCCTTCTAGTTCGGGAAACGTTTTGTTTCGACACAGGCAGACCACTCTATGTGTCCGTGGTTTATATAGAGAATCTGTGAGAGTTATGAATAAAGCTCTGAAAATTGCACATTTAAATCACATCTCGGCCTGAATATCCCAATAAAGTTAAATGAAACCATAATCGACTCATGTATGGCGTTTTTTCGCCTTCCTGGGCCGTCTAAAGCGTCTTACAGCGAAATTACTTTTGGCCGGTTACGGTTAGACACAGGTTAGACCACAGGGGGCCCGCACAATCTGTCTGGGTCGCCGATTGTTATTTTATAGTAAATGTAATAGAATACAGAACAGTCAACGGCGAACTCAAATTCATTCAAAATCGCTCAAAAAACCGCTTTTGAGGCAAAAGGACGACTATACACCACAGGTAAGGTAATTCAACGTTTATTTATCATTGATTTACACACACAGTTAGCGATATATGGCTATAGGTGAGGAAAACGGTAAATCTAGTACATTTACTATAAAATAACAATCGGCTACCCAGACAGATTGTGCGGGCCCCCTGTGGTTAGACACAAGAAGGTGACAAGGCTTGCAACTTCGCAGCCGTCAGCCGCGACCTCTTCCACTTCAAATCGGAATTAACGCAAAAATACTGAAAATCTCACCTGAATGGCGACGGATCTAGATAGATGAGTTTTTTTTTCTATCTCTTCGCCGAATTTCAGCTTCATCCCTCCAACAGTTTCCGAGAAAATCGACGCTGAAGTCACAAATACGGCTTTCTCAATATGATCGGTGCCAAACTCAGCGACCAAAGGAATTCAAGGAATGCAGGCCGTTTCAAATCTACCAATCAGCGCTTGGCTTCCCAGGGTTTTCCCGCGGGAAGCCAAAAAGCTGCAGAAAGCCAAGCGCTGATTGGTAGATTTGAAACAGCCTGCATTCCTTTGGTCGCTGAGTTTGGCAACCGATCATATTGAGAAAGCCGTATTTAATTTGTGACTTCAGCGTCGATTTTCTCGGAAACGATTGGAGGGATGAAGCTGAAATTCGGCGAAGAGATAGAGAAAAAAACTCATCTATCTAGATCCGTCGCCATTCAGGTGAGATTTTCAGTATTTTTGCGTTAATTCCGATTTGAAGTGGAAGAGGTCGCGGCTGACGGCTGCGAAGTTGCAAGCCTTGTCTCCTTCTTGTGTCTAACCGTAACCGGCCAAAAGTAATTTCGCTGTAAGACGCTTTAGACGGCCCAGGAAGGCGAAAAAACACCATACATGAGTCGATTATGGTTTCATTTAACTTTAGTGGGATATTCAGGCCGAGATGTGATTTAAATGTGCAATTTTCAGAGCTTTATTCATAACTCTCATAGATTCTCTCTGTAAACCTCGAACACATAGAGTGGTCTGCGTGTGGTTTCAGTAGTGGTGAGGAGTTTTCCTCAACAAAAAACAAACAAACTTAAGTTGGCAAAGCAATGCGTTCGTCAAGCAAGCAAAGGGTGTTTTCCATTTACCAAGAGATTCCGAAATTCCGGTTGGGTTGTAAATGGAACATGATTTTTTGGTTTGTTCCACTGGTATGGTGGCCGATGACTGCCATTAGATTTTTTAACATATTTTGGAGAAAAAAAGATAAAACATAAAAAAACGACATTAAAAAATTAAAGTGAAGTAAAATTAAAACAAATATAAAATGACTATAATTTGAAATTAAGTGAAAATTAAAACTTAAAAGAAAATAAAATCATTATAAATTCGAAACTAAATTAAAATAAAGTGAAAGTGAAAGTAAATGAAAAATTAAATCCCTTTTAAATTTCAAATTAACTGAAACAAAATGAAATTAAAATGTCCATGGCCTATGACTGCCATAGTATCCCAGCAGACTGTGCAAAAGTGGCTTTGGATGAAGGAGAGGGGACTGGTGACGATTGATGTTGTTTCAGTCGGGGTGTTTCCGAATTACAGCACTGTAAAATAATGTCTTATTTTCGCAATGATGCCTGGAAGGAGGACTTGCAACTAAAGGAAGACTTGCAGAAGTACGTTGGCCAATTGTTCAAACGAGAGGAAATTCTAAGCTTTGTAAGAAGGGATTATTCTTGTTACACTTGGAGGCGTTCGTTCACTCGATCGCAGGCTTCGCCATTTTGGTATCTTTTATAGTGACAAGGAAGTAACAGTTGACGATGTGCGGCAGGCCATTGCAGAAGAGATGGACGGACCTGGAAACTTCTGGGATACCGGGCCATGCAGAAAAAGATTCGACAGGAGCATGAACTGAACGTACCAAGAGACTTGGTCCACGCTGTCATGTATGACTTGGATCCGGAGGGTCTTGAAGCTCGTAGTGTTGGTGAAAAGAAAAGGAAGCCAAAGGGACATTTCACTACTAAGGGGCCGAATTTTGTACACTCAGTTGATGGTCATGATAAGCTTATGGGGTATCAAAATAGCTCTTATCCTCTGGCCATATACGGTTGCATCGACACCGCAAGTCGAAAACTTTTGTGGCTTCGCGTATGAGTGTCAAACTCTGATCCACAGGTAATTGGCCGTTGGTACCTGGAGTACTTGTACGAGACTAGAACCATGGCGTCTTACCTACGAATGGATAGGGGCACTGAGACAGGAACACTGGCAACTATGCATGCTTTCCTGAGACGACATCATGTTGATGTTGGTCCGCTTGGGACAGTGATTTATGGCCCATCAACTTCAAACCAAGTGAGTTTATGAACAGAAGACGTCTTAAACTTTACATCGTATGCACCTGAAGAGTCTGGTGTTCTTAATGTTAAAGATGACTTTCTTGATCCTGCAGTTAGAATGGAGTGTGAACGGCTGATTCCCAACTTTAACAATATTGTTGCAAAAGACTGTAGAGAAGCATATCTTTATTTAAAACATAATTTTAACATACATCTATCTACTTAGAGTTTCTCTTATCTTCAAACAACACAAATTTGGTCCACTTAGTAGTGAAATGTCCCTTTGGCTTCCTTTTCTTTTCACCAACACTACGAGCTTCAAGACCCTCCGGATCCAAGTCATACATGACAGCGTGGACCAAGTCTCTTGGTACGTTCAGTTCATGCTCCTGTCGAATCTTTTTCTGCATGGCCCGGTATCCCAGAAGTTTCCAGGTCCGTCCATCTCTTCTGCAATGGCCTGCCGCACATCGTCAACTGTTACTTCCTTGTCACTATAAAAGATACCAAAATGGCGAAGCCTGCGATCGAGTGAACGAACGCTCCAAGTGTAACAAGAATAATCCCTTCTTACAAAGCTTAGAATTTCCTCTCGTTTGAACAATTGGCCAACGTACTTCTGCAAGTCTTCCTTTAGTTGCAAGTCCTCCTTCCAGGCATCATTGCGAAAATAAGACATTATTTTACAGTGCTGTAATTCGGAAACACCCCGACTGAAACAACATCAATCGTCACCAGTCCCCTCTCCTTCATCCAAAGCCACTTTTGCACAGTCTGCTGGGATACTATGGCAGTCATAGGCCATGGACATTTTAATTTCATTTGTTTCAGTTAATTTGAAATTTAAAAGGGATTTAATTTTTCATTTACTTTCACTTTCACTTTATTTTAATTTAGTTTCGAATTTATAATGATTTTATTTTCTTTTAAGTTTTAATTTTCACTTAATTTCAAATTATAGTCATTTTATATTTGTTTTAATTTTACTTCACTTTAATTTTTTAATGTCGTTTTTTTATGTTTTATCTTTTTTTCTCCAAAAATATGTTAAAAAATCTAATGGCAGTCATCGGCCACCATACCAGTGGAACAAACCAAAAAATCATGTTCCATTTACAACCCAACCGGAATTTCGGAATCTCTTGGTAAATGGAAAACACCCTTTGCTTGCTTGACGAACGCATTGCTTTGCCAACTTAAGTTTGTTTGTTTTTTGTTGAGGAAAACTCCTCACCACTACTGAAACCACACGCAGACCACTCTATGTGTTCGAGGTTTACAGAGAGAATCTATGAGAGTTATGAATAAAGCTCTGAAAATTGCACATTTAAATCACATCTCGGCCTGAATATCCCACTAAAGTTAAATGAAACCATAATCGACTCATGTATGGTGTTTTTTCGCCTTCCTGGGCCGTCTAAAGCGTCTTACAGCGAAATTACTTTTGGCCGGTTACGGTTAGACACAAGAAGGAGACAAGGCTTGCAACTTCGCAGCCGTCAGCCGCGACCTCTTCCACTTCAAATCGGAATTAACGCAAAAATACTGAAAATCTCACCTGAATGGCGACGGATCTAGATAGATGAGTTTTTTTCTCTATCTCTTCGCCGAATTTCAGCTTCATCCCTCCAATCGTTTCCGAGAAAATCGACGCTGAAGTCACAAATTAAATACGGCTTTCTCAATATGATCGGTTGCCAAACTCAGCGACCAAAGGAATGCAGGCTGTTTCAAATCTACCAATCAGCGCTTGGCTTTCTGCAGCTTTTTGGCTTCCCGCGGGAAAACCCTGGGAAGCCAAGCGCTGATTGGTAGATTTGAAACGGCCTGCATTCCTTGAATTCCTTTGGTCGCTGAGTTTGGCACCGATCATATTGAGAAAGCCGTATTTGTGACTTCAGCGTCGATTTTCTCGGAAACTGTTGGAGGGATGAAGCTGAAATTCGGCGAAGAGATAGAAAAAAAAACTCATCTATCTAGATCCGTCGCCATTCAGGTGAGATTTTCAGTATTTTTGCGTTAATTCCGATTTGAAGTGGAAGAGGTCGCGGCTGACGGCTGCGAAGTTGCAAGCCTTGTCACCTTCTTGTGTCTAACCACAGGGGGCCCGCACAATCTGTCTGGGTAGCCGATTGTTATTTTATAGTAAATGTACTAGATTTACCGTTTTCCTCACCTATAGCCATATATCGCTAACTGTGTGTGTAAATCAATGATAAATAAACGTTGAATTACCTTACCTGTGGTGTATAGTCGTCCTTTTGCCTCAAAAGCGGTTTTTTGAGCGATTTTGAATGAATTTGAGTTCGCCGTTGACTGTTCTGTATTCTATTACATTTACTATAAAATAACAATCGGCGACCCAGACAGATTGTGCGGGCCCCCTGTGGTCTAACCTGTGTCTAACCGTAACCGGCCAAAAGTAATTTCGCTGTAAGACGCTTTAGACGGCCCAGGAAGGCGAAAAAACGCCATACATGAGTCGATTATGGTTTCATTTAACTTTATTGGGATATTCAGGCCGAGATGTGATTTAAATGTGCAATTTTCAGAGCTTTATTCATAACTCTCACAGATTCTCTATATAAACCACGGACACATAGAGTGGTCTGCCTGTGTCGAAACAAAACGTTTCCCGAACTAGAAGGATTTCGTGATTCATGAAATGACGTCACGACCCATTCAGAAACTCAGACTCTTTTCTGCACTAACACACGGTCATCTTCATTGGGCGTGGCTGAAGAGAGAACTTTAAAGCTTGAACTTAGGGCGTTAAAATGTCAGAATCCAATTATTTTTCTTAGAATACCTTTTACACATTATAGAGCTACCATTACTATAAAAGTGGGAGGTGCGGTGGCCTCATGGTTAGTGCGCTCGTCGCCGGATCGAGCGGTCCGGGTTCGAGCCCTGGCCGGGGACATTGTGTTGTGCTCTTGGGCAAGACACTTTACTCTCACAGTGCCCCTCTCCACCCAGGTGTATAAATGGGTACCGGCGAATTTAATGCAGGGGGGTAACCCTGCGATGGACTAGCATCCCATCCAGGGGGGAGTAGAAATACTCTCAGTCGCTTCATGCTAAGTAACCGGGATAAGCTCCGGCCTGATGGGCCACTTGGCTCGTATGCAGACTTTACCATTACTATAAAAACCTTGTTGGCCGTATAAACACTTAAACACAAGCCACCCACTGATTTATCGTCATTATTTCAAAACCATCACGAGAACTCGAAGTTTAAGCCATTTCAGTTTTAAAGATTGATCTATTCATTGATCTATTCTTCGGCCTGATCAACTGTCACCTCCAGAATTGTAAGGTGCGGCTTTCAGCATGCACTTCCTTACAGGTCAAGTGGCTTCTAAAAAAGAGGTTTGTTACAAATATCGAGAACATGTTAAAAGTAATGACAGTCACCGATGATGGAGTCTGCGTTAAATAGGCCCTTTCCACGATCTGGTCACATGATACGAAATAAATTATGCTGGGACGCAAATAATGCTGTGGGACTTTCAAAACAAAGGAAAGTCGGACATAATCACCTGAGCTTCCTTTGTTTTTCTGTTCCTCTTTACAGCTTAGAAAGCTTCTACCTTCAGCACATGCAGTGGAAAGAGAGTACAAGTGAGCGAAATTGTCATGCCCTTTTTTGTGTTAAAAAGCAAAACAAAAAAAAGAGAGATCACCTTTTTGGTATCTTGTTACGGTGATGACGTAGCCTGGAAACGACAAGACGAGGTTACAAAGTCGACATGGCGACAGATCGACCTTATGATTAAGGTCACTCCCCTGAAATAGTAGTCTCCCTCGCAGCCGTTTTTGAGTTATTTTTTTGTAAAAAAAATACCTCTTAGTCGGCGTGTCGGGTATGTTATGGACGGGTGGTTAAGTGAGTGGATCAGTGGATCAGTGGATGAGTGGATCAGTGAGAGATGTATGTATGTCACACCAATCAGATTGGATCTACTATTAAACACCAATCAAATTTCTTGTTGTAAAGGTAAATGGTATGTGAGAAGATTTGATCCCGAAACAGTTGAGAACAGCCATGTTTATTCTTCTGTAAAAGAGGAGGAAGTATTCATATATTGGGTTTACCTCGACATTTTCTGTGAGTTAGGCTGAGGATCTTGTGGGCGGGTTTGATAGTCATTAGCAACTGGATAATCAATTAAAGAAACATAGTGTTTGGGATCATGTATAACTGCGAGCATGCGATGAAGGGTGAGCTTTTCCCATTGTGAAAGTTTTTGAATTAAATGAGTGTTAGCCGCTCTACTACTAATGTTGATGTGGTTTCTATGATAGGAACAATTGTATTTAAGGGGGCAGAATGCAGTAGAGAGAATGTGAAGAGGTTGTGACCAGGTTCGAATCGTTTGCGTGTTGTAGTGAAACCTAAATATTGCTGCAGAGTCGAGAACGAGTCGTTAATTTCAGCGTCCATTGATTAGTTTCAATGATAAGTTTCAACGAGAAAAGCGAAGAGACAACGATTAATTTCGTCAACAGAACAAAGAGAAATTATTCTGTGACGATTTCACATTTATAATGGTTCTTGTTTACTACTGGGATGAGAAGATATGTTACAAATGAAACTTAAACTTTTCTCGTCAATGTTATCAGGGTTTTCGCTTTATCACATTAATAGCCAGCACGGCGAATTGTTGTAGAAGAAAAAGAAAATTTCTTGTTTAAGATAACTTAAGTGAGGTAAATGAAGTCTTGGGAGTTCTATGATTGTATTAAGTGCAAGGACTTTGGTGATTGAATAATAAAGACTGACGTGTATGTTCCGGTTTGTGATTTTTAGTCCAGTTTGGAGGGGATTGTGACAGTTACATAATATACATCGGGTTGTTTTAGTGTAATGGTGGCTAGTTATGAACGAGATGAGCTTTGCGTTTTGAAGTAGTTCATGAGTCAGTAGTAAACAAATGGGAAGAGATACTTTATTTCAGGTTACAAAGGGTAACTTGATACTTGTGTTTTTCACAACGAGTAAATTCAATTAGAGGTCACAAATCGTCGCTTCTAGTTCAAAGAACATATTTTAGAGGAGACGAGACTATTTAGATTTGAAACAGTTTTAACGTTTACAAAATAAGTGGAAGTGACAACTGTTTTGTTCTTGTATGCAAAATGTAACGAGATATCTTTATTTTTAGTTACAAAAGGTAATTTGACACCCTTGTTTTTCACAAGGGAGTAAATTCAATTAGAGGTGATGATTCCTGAGCACTTGATTCCCCGAGATGTTTGCTATTTTTAGTTAGAAATCGTAACTTGACACTTTTTCACGAGGGAGTAAATTCAATCAGAGCTGACGAATCGTCACCACTTGTTCCCATGAAATGTTTGAACAAAGAAAACGAGATATTGCTATTTTTAGTTACAAATGGTAACTTAACACTTTTGTTTTTCACATGGGAGTAAATTCAGTTAGAGCTAACAAGTTATGGCCTCTTGTTCCCAGGGTAATAAACAAAAAAGAAGTTAACATGTTTGGACAGCTTTTGGGTGTCTGCAGCAGAGGTTTGATATGGTTAATTCAAGGACATTTTATGATATTCGTTTCAGTCCGAGATCTTTTTGTTAAAGGTAAAAAAATTATGAAAACCGTTCAAAATAATGTTCTTTGAAGACTGCGTGACACCAAGTTAAACTACAAATTAATCAGTAAATCGGGCTTAAACGAGTCAGAGAGTTTATTTCGGCGCATTGGGTATGTTATGGACGGGTCAATGTGATGGTGCAATAAGAGGCTTAAACAGTTCGTGTCTAGTCGTTGTCAGTTGTTGTGCTGCAGATTGATCAGTTGATTGCTTGGCTATAGTCATCACTGAATCAACAAGGACTGCTTGCAGATAAGAAACGTGAGGGTAGATGTTCGAGTGATTATTAACCATGACGTCATCATAGAGATGAACGATGATGCAATAATATAGTTTGTGTTGATCAAGTGATATGGTGTCTACAGTAATAAATGAATCATCGAGGGGGACTCTGGAATGTGCATTGCGTTGTGACTGTAGTGCTGGGAAAACAGCTAATTTTTAAAAGCGCAGTTATAAGATCTACGATCTTTATTGTCGTCTCTAACCCATACCTTACTTACAACAGTTTTGACCTACATGTATTATATTTCTGTTATTCCATCCACAAAAATAATATAGGTATTAAATCATCATCTGTCAAGACTCCATGTTTCATTATGGAAGCACACAATACACATATATGGCTTGCCCTTCTACAAAAAAAAAAAATTTACAGCCCTTTTTTGCGCAACAACTCAAAAACCTACAGAAAACAGTCACCCATTCTACTCCCCCCCCCCTTCCACCAGCCCATTTATTCCAACAAACAACTCCCACACGCTTAGCGTGCCTATATTTTACCCATACCCTCTTGGGACAACTTAAAATGACAACTTATCTTAGCGATATAAGATCGTATGTACATCAGATTCTCAGTTTCTTTCTTGCTGTACATTGCAGCCAAAAAAACTTGTCAAATTAACTAAATTATCACTGTAAAGAGTCACTGAAATACTCTCATTTTCATAACCTTTTAATTAAAAAAATAACTCTTACACGCCTTGCGTGCCTATGTTTTAGTCTCGTCTCGGCTGCGAGGGAGACTACTGAAATAGAACCTTCACTGAGATTTTTGTCAAACTTTGCCTATTGGTTGTTTATATTATAGGGACGTAAATTTTGAAATAAAAATGAGGGGTCCCCGCCCATGTTCGTTTACGAGCAACAGGACCTCGTTTATACCCCATAAATCTTTATAATAGTATCACGATTATCGTCACGGTTGCTTGCTAAATTCAAGTTTCCGACGATTGTTTCTTGTTCTTTACTGAGAAATTGATCCATATTTATTTTACATAGAGAAATTTATTACTCAATTCAAAACAAAAGAAAAAAATGAGAGGTCACCGAGCTCGTTTTCGAGAAAATGACCATTTACCTTTATAGCGAGGTCCATCAGTAAAAAAAAGCAGCCATTTTTTAAGGCGCCGCGCTGATCTCGCGTCAAATTATGCGCAGCACTGCAAGCACAAAACATCGTCTGTATTTCAGATTAAAGGGATGATTTCTTGAGATTATGAAGTAGTAGAAGCCTTTAATAAATCAGTCACAACTAACACACCTGTGGCTTTGCAATCAATTAAAAACTAAGCTAAGCTGATAAACCTACCAGTCAATGCTATTGCCTTCTTCATAACTTTTTTTAAAACGCGAAAATCTGGGTCGATCGGATGACCCTAAACGGAGAAAAAAAGGGTATAGCCTAAAACAAAATAAAATTGTCTCAAGTTTTAGAGTTTCCTAGGTCTTGGATTTGGACTTCACGTGGTTCTTAAAAGTCTCGAAAAAGTCAGGAATTTTAGGATACAAAAAGTTTACGAACCTTGTCAATGCCAATTACCGTAGTAAGGACCCAGGCAGGGAAACTGCGTTTTCTTTCTTTTAGCAAATCTATCGTGCAATGAGCGAGACGCTTTTTAAAGGGGACCTCCACTCTTACAACAAGTTGGCTTTGAATTGTTTGAAGTAATTACTAGATCTCAAATTTTACTGGACAAGGTGAAATGACATTCAAGAGTGACAAAAATTGAGTTAAAATTATCGCCTATTCTCGCTTTTAAATTTCCCGCGCGCCACCATTTTGGATTTTGTGACGTCATATGGTTGCCGCTATTGGTAGGAAGCAGGGGCCTGTTTCTCGAAAGTCCCGGTAACTTAACGGGCCCGAAATCATAATTTGAAATCAAAGTCTCAAGAAAAGTAGGATGTGTTCTGAACTCTAATAAAGTCCATTTTGTTTTTTTAGCTAATAACTGTACTGTAAATTTTTCAAAACGTACCTCCCATCTGGAATGGAAAACAAAAGAGCTTTTCGGGCCCGGTATTTACCGGGAGCCTTCGAGAAACGGGCCCCAGAGCATCTTTTGTGTGAAACAAAAGGGCAACCATATAACGTCATGTAATCCAAGATGGCGGCGCGCGGGAAATTTAAAAGCAAATACAGGTGATAGGCAAACCCTGTTTTGCCTGACACTGATGGGCTTTCAACCGAAATTAAAAAAAAAAAAACAGTATTTCCTACAATTAAGCGTTCGTTTGCTTTAAGAGTGGGGTTTCCTTTAAGATTCACAATGTTGACATCGATTCCGTGGGCGCCGGCCTTAGGGACTTTGTTAAACGAGGTAAGTTTCGATCAGACAATTCCCTTTGCATGAAGGTTTTTAGTTTCTAAAGATCAAATTTCAACCGAACGATTAGCAGATCTTGTATGAAAGCATAGCTATACTAGTCAAACAGAAGTCGGTCTTTTGTACTACGAGGTAGAAACCGTTCAACCAGCGCGCGATACTATAAAAAATTCACTACCTGACGAGTGAAATCCACGTTAAATTTCACGCGAAAAACCGATATCGCAAGAATCGCGCACTCGTCAGGCAGTAAATTTTTTTGAATCGCATAGCTAAAGCCACCAAATCACTGCTAGACGTCTGTCTCCCGAGACTTAGCGAGAGGAGGAGACGGCTGAAATTCAGGCTAAATCACTGCGCGAAACCAAACGTTTGTATTTTTGTGCCAACCTGGAAGCCAGTGCGCAAACAATGGAAACCCTTTCAAAGTCAGGTGTCAAGATCTAGCGAATAGGAAACAAGATATTTTTAGAACGAAACCCTTTTCAAACTCGTGGAGAAAGCAGTGCCTGGCACTGTGCCTCCCATTTTACAGTCCATAAAAAAACTAACAGTACTAAACACGGAGTTATTTAAGACAAAGATTTTATAGAAACGTTCTCTCATTTAATGAATATCTTGGATTTGCTTGCTACAATACAACTTGGCAAAATGTGGCCCGACAATCAACAACTGGAATGCTCAAGCGAAAGGAAAATTTCAAGCGCTCCGGTATTAAAACAAGATCTAGAAAAAAACCGGTAAGCACAAAAAACTGGTAAGTGCTTTACAGTAAGTTATAAAAAAATGTATTCAAATAGTTCTTCATGGATAGCATCGTTGAAACTTCTTCAAACTCAATGGCTGAAGATTTTTCGAGGTCGAAGTTGTCTACTGCCGGTGGTCATGGACGCCGACTCCAGAAAGTACCCTCGTGGTTCATATTCTTTGCCTTTGTTTTCTTCTGCAGCGTGCCTTATTTCTACAAGGAAGAGCTTAAGAAGCTGCGGTGCCTCTTGCTTCGAAATCACATCGAGATTAAATCGTTTGTCGTCCTTGAAATAGGACTGAAAACCATGTACGGATATACTTGCACTTTTTTTGGTGTTTTTGGAAACCATATTGTCTCCGAAAGAAGCTAGTTCGTCATGTGTATAGGCTGCATTGGTTTGGTTTTCCAGAATAGATGCTTGACCTTTTTCGGCATTGATATCTGTTTGGTTTTCTTTCGCGACGCTTGCTCGTTTTTTTCTCGGAAAGGACTCACTGTCGCTTGGCTTTCTCAGGTCCTCATCTCTGCCATTTTGGTTTTTCGTCTATGCGTTTTCTCGTACTTTTGAGTGTGAGTGGTTTCCTCGAATTTTCTAAGAATTTAAATTTAAATTCAAAAATTTGGCAGACACTCATTTTCTGTAAATTTGTTCATTTCCAAGGTGATATTTTCGCAGTAAGAGATGCATTTGTTTTCATGTTTGCAACGATTTTTGCTCGCGACTCGCGTCAGGAATATCCCTTTATGCACAAGCACAATTCCACGGCTAAATACCCTCTCATCGATAGCCAAATCACACCGCGAGTTTGAGTCATGGAGCAAGCTGAGACCACGTTTCCCATCTTTCAAAGTGAATAAAAGTGAATTTTTAACAAAAAGGTTCCAAAAACAACACGATATATTTAGAACGATTTGGAAAAGTTTGTTGGGGTGATCGGTACTTTAAAGATTTTGAGCCCGGATGGGTTCATCGTGATCCAATAAGTCAAGCATATACTGAAGCAAGCTCACGAGATCAACAAATATATCGCCATCTTGCATGACATCTTCAAACCCAGCTAGACCAAGCAAATTTCTTTTCGGCTCGAAAATTGTCGCTAGAAATTTGCCCTGAATACTCTTTTCGTAATGGTTCACGACTCGTTTGGCCCATACCAATGCCAGCTTTCTCTTAGCCTCAGATTCGATGATTTCCGTTGTGATCTCAGAATCTTGTTTCCATAGTTCCAACTCGTGCAGAAAGCAGGTTTTCAAGTGATAACTGGTCACATATTTATTTACTCTTCTTTGGTTGTCATGATCCACAACTTTGGGCAGATAACCTGACTCCACCAGAATCTTCAAAACGATGTATCCCATTTTGACGAGGTCGGGAACAGCTCTCATGATGCACTGTTCAAGATATGCATAAGAAACACGAAAGAACAAACTGAAATCCCTAACGTGGCATCTGTCTGGTGTTTTTATGATCACATAAAACGCTGGAGACTTTTCTATACGGCTGGAAAACGCGTGCAGCGTTTGCAGGTCTCGCGGTGTCCACTCTGGAAACCAAATGGTTGGAACTACATCAACTGATATGCGAAAATATTTGGCCTCTTTTCCGAAGTACTGAAAACCAAGGCTGGAAATGGTGCAAAAAATTTCATTCAAAAGTTGAAGGCACATCAAGTTTGAAAATTGCCAGTCGTGCTTTAGTATGTCCATGAGTGCTTCATTGACTGTTCGGTTGAAGTCTCGAATGAACAAACTACTGTCCAGGAAATTTTCCTCGGTTACATACCTCCTGAAACGAGGGGCGTCAGCATCTTTTTTAAATTTCAATTTAACGAAACTTTCAGGAAAGGATGGCGATTCAACGGGCAGGAATGCTTCACAGAACTCCGTTAGAACCCACAGGTAGTCAAATTCATCCGGAAGGTTGACTTTCGTACCTTCAAACACACTTCCTGCTAGTCTTAGTTCACAATTGAACAAGGGATTGAGCTCTCCGACTCGTTTCTTCAACAACGCCATCAAAGTCTCGATGGTTTTTGGTACCAAAATGTTTTCTTCAATGTTGTAAAACAAGCCATGTGTTTTAAATCCACTGATGCATCAAAACATCTTGCTAAGGATGCTTTATGACGGTCAAGATGTTCAATGTACCGCTCCATGTCAAGTTTTCCCTCCTCTTTTCTGACATAGCGCAACAACGGACATGCATGGAAAAGGCCACTGTCGTTGCACTTGAGAACTGGCTCTTGCAAAGTCAAACCGTCCAGATCCTTATACTTCTCATCCTCCACCAAATCCAAAAACTGGTCAAAGAAGACTTTCTTTGCAAGATCAACTGGTGTGCTTCCAAAGTTATCATGGAATGAATAATCACATCCAACCTGGAGTAAGCTTTGCGAGACAGGCAGCTGTCTAAACCAGACTGCCCAGTGTAAAGCAGTCGACCCATAGTCGTCGACAACGTTAATATCCTGACCCTCGTTGAAATATGAATGAATCATAACATGCGCCATGTTGTACGTTCTACAGCTCCAATGAAGAGCTGTGGCTCCAGAATTAGACCTCTTCATGATGTCTGCGCCAGCATCGAGTAACGTTACAAGGATTTCAAGGTCGCTTTTCATAGTAGCAAGATGCAAAGGGGTGATGCCGTACATGTCACCTTCACTGACGTCAACACCAACCTCTGCCAACAACTTGATGACCGCAGCTCGACGATCCAAATCGGACCGACAATAACTCACATCTAGTGCTTCGACGGCAACGTACACCTCATTCCGTCCATTTGCATCTTTCACGTTTACTTTAATGCCAGCTTTAAGAAGTTCCCCAAGGGCTGCCACGCTTGTGTCCTTGGACAAAAGGGCATGGTGAATAGACGTTTTCCCGGTTAAGTCAGTTCCGTTAACGTCCATCCCCATTTCAATTAGAAATGCCAGTGATTTCTGAAATCCATCCAACTCGTTACTGGATACAAGCGAATGCAGTACAGTCTCACCCAGTCGGTTTTTGACGAGAAAATCTGCACCATTTTCGACCAAGAATCTCATTGAAGCACAATCCGCAATAGTTGCCATTAAGTGAAGTGGAGTGTCGTCGTTGTTGTCTCTCCCGTTTACTTCCAAGCCTCTTTCCAACAACTTTTTCATCATCACTGCCTTGCTTCCATCTCCAGGGCGACGTGAAACGAGGTGTAGATAACCTCCTCCAGTTCGGAGGTCAACTTCATCGATGTCTTTAACAGAATCTACAAATCTCACAAGTTGATGGTAACTTAAATGTTCGCTAGCCAGGAGGGACATAAAGTCTGATTGGCCGTTGATGCTTCTGTGGTTAATATCCGAGCCATTTTCAAGGAGGAATTCCAGAATATCATCAACTTCTTCAGACCTTCGAGAGAAGACAGTTCGGAGAAGGACGGATTGTTTCAAAGGGTCTTCATAATTTACATCAGCTCCGTTTTTCACTAATTCTTTTGCAATCTCGTAGCGACCAAAACACACAGCATAATAGAGACATTCATTTAGCAGGGCTTGCACTTCATCCTTGCTTGTAACGTTGCTATGACCATGACCTACGGCTTCATGAATTGACTTCATAACTTCTTCAATGTGGTTTGCTTCGATGGCATCTTTCATCACCTTTTTCAAATCGTCCATTGCTAAATAAAATAGAAAGATCACGAATTTAAAACGACTGAAAACCAATTTGTATAGCTTGTGAAAACGATTGGCCAAAAAGTGGTTTCATATGAATTACCATGGCTTCTCCAAACACTCTGGAAATTTTAATATAATATAATATAATATATATAATATATAATATGAACCACTGTATTTCGAGCTGTTTCTGATGGGCCACGAAATCCGTCGAATGGATGTTTGCATTTAAAAAATGCTGCGTGAACTACCTTTGTCACATATGTAGCAGCCTGTCCTTGTGAAAGGTTTGTTCGAATTGTTGTGTTACAACAAGTCGTGTGAATTCACTGAGGCCGAAAGTAGCAATACGACATGATTGAGTGAAAAAGAGAAAGTACTCTAGGGAATGGAAATGGAAAAACGTTTATTGTTGATTCCAACATGTTTTGTCACGCAATCAAAGGAAACGGCCGAGCTTGCCATAGGTCTTACTTGTTTACAAGTGGGCCGTCTAAAATATTCAAACCGGAGTGAAAACTACCTGTTTGTTTAAATTAACGTTTGCGTAAGAAATTCAGGCTTATCGTCACAGTAGCGTCACGCTACAGTATACTCACAAATTGTCACGCAACCTAACTGACGGAAGCAGATTGTGCGTCGATTTCATGTACCTGTCGAAGATTTTATACACATGTTTATCGTGATTTTCTACACTGAATTCTTTTGAAGGAAGTACGTGAGTTATTCGTATTTCGAGCTGTTTCTGGATGGGCCACGAAATCCGTCGAATGGATGTTTGCTGATGTTTGAATGCTAATTACATGTTCACGACAATTGTTCAGCAACATCTCAGATACTTTGTCTTAAAGGTTTCTGAAACACATGCAAATGGGGCTTTGCCCCTTCGAAT
>JAHPZR010019367.1:22500-37538 GCA_019787425.1 Platygyra sinensis | reverse complement strand
CTGACAGATCCGACGTTCAATCAAGCAGGATCTTCCGTTCACGGCTTTACAGTTTATTTAGTAAAAAATAGTTGGTTTTTTTTGTAACAATAATTTACTTGGTGTTTGTTTGATACAAAAATTACAATGAGTCAATCATGTCGCAATTGCTCTTGGGGGCGGAGGGGTTAGGGTAAACAGATAAAGCCTCACGTACAATGGGAGACTTGCCAAAAGAGTGTACTGTGTGTCTGTTGAGTACTTTTAGATTTCAAACTCAGAGTCAAATTGAGCCCGCGTTATTCCGACATTGTCTCTATGTTGATATGATGGAACAAGTTGAATAGTTTCTTCTTGGAACGTAACGAGTATGTTTGATTCTGGCTCACTAATTAAAGATCAAAGCCATGCTACTGTTAACAGGCCGTCAGTAGTTAAAAAGCACTGACAAGCCATAGGCGGAAATTTTTTCGACATTCTTTCAAGAGTCCCTAGATAACTTATTTAAAGTTTGTTGATGCTAGTATTATACATAGTTTCGGCCTTTTTCTTTTCTAAATGTAGAAAAAACTTCGAAATTATACAATACAATACAATACAATACAATACAATACAATACAATACAATACAATACAATACAATACAATACAATACAATGCAATACTATACAACACAACACAACACAACACAATACAATACAAAACAATGCAGTGCAATGCAATACAACATAATCTTTTTAGTGAGCCTTAAGCAAAGGCTCGTGTCAAAAATGTACATGTGTCTATTATAATAATAAATATAAGCATTCCTAAGATATATACAAAGAAACTGCTAAAAAAGAAAGAAACCAACTATCCAAGCTCTACCGTGGCAAGAGCTTGGGTTTGCCTGCTTCTGGCTCCGGCTCTGTTTACAAACATCCACGTTTTTTACACTCTGATAAAAAAATACGAGATTTCTACTAAAATCAGAACACCGGCGCGTCGAATATGACTTGTATTGTCTATTAACAAAACGATGCCAGCATTAGTTGAAGTGCTAACTAGCGTATGGATCATATTAAGTAGTTTGGTCAAGAGAAGTACATTGAAAGAAGCCTCAGCCCTAATCTATTTTTTGGATCGTAATCTGCTGTAAAAGGATCAGGCAAGGTTATTTTTCAAGTATAATTGGGCTGACGTCATTAAAATTTATCAAAAGGATGCATTCATCAATTAAACTGCAGCAAATATTGTCTCATAGTTAGCTATGAAGCTGCAAATTTCAATTCAACGCAACAGAAACTCTTTATATTGTTGACACAAAGAGTGATTTACCTTGTGTTTTTGTGACACTGCTCACGTATCTAATTTTAGATAGGTGAAGGACACTCGGCTACTTTGCTACAAACTCAAAAAGACGGCCATTTTTTTAAAATGTGGCCAGCTGCAGATAGCGCAGTAGAAAAAAATTGAACAGAGTATGCTACTGTTTATGTTGAAAGTTGAAAAGACTTTCGGAAACTCTTCTATCAACCTTCAACACTATTGCAAATAGAACGCTTGTAACCGGCAACAACGTTGACCGCCATGTGAGTCCACGTACATAGTGTTATTCATTTCGCGTGGTGGTACAGTTTTTCTATGACTCCGATTGCCGTCAAATAATTCAAAGCGGAGAACATATGCCGGTCGCAATTCTTTCACCTTTTTTTATTCCGTAATTTCTCTCGAATTCGCTTTCCTTGCAATCCGCGTTTTGCCTTCATTATTTATGTGCCCGAAAGTTATAATTGCATCGGCGCCCAGTTGATTGTTTCCTTGAGATCTGCAAGCAGCAAAGAACAGCGCTTCGGGACCTTTGAAACCGGCATTTTATTGTGTCTTTTTAGACCGTAAATTGTATTTTTGTCTTTATCATGTCGAATCATGTGTTTTTACAAGGAACCATGTCGGCAATGTCTTGTACCCCTTGAAAACCGGAACAATGTACTAAACAGGAAGGAAAAAAACACTTTCTACTTTTAATCAAAGCTCACAAGTCAAGCAGCGTGTTTCAAAAATTAAACCCGACGGCGAAAATTAAAGTGAAGATTAATTTTTGCAATACATCCCATAAAATAAAAATTGAAAACGACGACGCTGATTAAAAGTCGTTGATAATTGAAACTTCTGAAGAAATAAATTTATAGAAAAACTGACAGGTTGCTGTCAAACTTTCTAAATTTGTGCGTTGCGGTCCTCGAAGTGCCACAGTGTTTTTAGAGTCATGTTTATCATGTTTGTATTAGGAAGTTGTTTATTTGTGTCACTGTCGGGTCTTTTCCAGAATTACTAAGTGAAGAAGTATAACCTGTTAGCAAGAGCAAAGACATAAATCATCAATCCACAGGCTTAATTCCGATCTGTGGGGATTCTTCTCTTTTTTTAATAACGAAGGAAATAGCTGTAATTTCCATCACTTAGTTCAATCTCATATTTCTTTGGTGGCTTCCGTGCGATCGGTAATCAGTTCCCAAGGAGCTCCTTCTGTTCGTGTCATTCATATGAAACGACCTAGAAGAAATACGGTAAACGAAGGAACTCGATAATCTTATGTTGGAGAAGTTTTTTGAACAAATCACCGTTGCTGTGAAAGGTAACCTTAAATAAACTAACATACAGTAAGTATATATGCATGGCCAACTTTTCGCACAAAATTATGAGTTCATGATTTTGAACGTGCAATCTCGCGCGAGATGAAGAACGGATAGTTTTCATTATCTCATAGTTTCAAGTCATTTGCACCCAAGAGCTTTTCATGTACAGTTGTTGTATATCACTTGTAATACACAATTTTTTAATAACCGGTTCACATAAAAGCTATATCGTGTCGGCAAGCGATTTTTAATACTTCTTAGTATTGTAGAGATTCGCTAGCAACGTATCTTGCGTCAATGCCCCACCTCTAAAAACGTGATCTAGACAGCATGAGTTTAAATGCGAAGAAAGGGTGATGAATGTTTAACAGATGAGCATATATGTTGGACGAAATACATTTTATATTCAGAATTCAATCGGATTTCCATGGATATGGCATTAATAATAAAAACAGTACTGTTTTCCGCTCTGTTTTTCCGGGTCTGAGTTCATGCAGTCACTATACTAATGCGTGGGTTATCCAGTAGAAGTAAGTTCCTTTCGTATAATTACTCAGTTCTTCAGTCAGGGGAGCTAAGAGGATCAGTGGTGAGCCGGAATAACGGAAAATGCTTTTTACAATATTTCTCTCTCTTTTTTCTCCGTCATGAGGGTTTGTTCTTGATTCTAAAAACTATACTTTCCATCTGTACGACATTTACCAACTCGCCAGTTATAAACTACAACAACCGAGTGTCTATCACGGGAGCATAGTTTTATTTCCCAAAGATGCGTGTTACTTTTTTCCATGTAGCCGATATCACGTCTCTAATTTTTTCTTGGTTTAAGAAAGTTAAATGCCATTTTATGGAGTATTATCAATCACCTGGAAGAAGACAGAATGTCAACGAGAGTTTCATTGTGGGCACAAAGCACTTGTTTCATGTTTGCCCCATGTCTCAATATTGTTCCAAACCAAAATGACACAGAGCTGACAACTGCAGGGGAATAAAAACAATATGCGCTTGTTTTATTGTGAGCGCGAGTGTAGCATGCAGCTGCTGATAACAAAGCATTCTTCGTTATTCTTTGTCGCATCGTTATTCTTTGTCTGTCAGTATATAAAGTTATTTTTAAGCCTGGCGTTAGCTAGCCAGTCGTTTTTTGCACATTTCGGTTAACTTTCAAAATTCAAGCGTGATATTGTACAGTATAATCCAGTGAATGATTTTCATCACGTCTCGTTCAAAATGACTGCCATCCATGTACTGTGTTAACGGACAATTGCAGAATAACTGACACAGGTTAGAAAATTGTGCACTCTTTAAGCATACAGGGTTAGTAATTAATTGAGGTTCGCAAATATATATATATTTTCATATTGTCAAAGTCACACAAAACAAATGTACTTTTTGTTCCAAAGATCACAGAAATCTTACAGTTGTAAATTTCCTATGGTCTTGCAGGTAAACATCAAGAAACAAAATGTACATTGCCTTCGCTATCTTCTTTTCGATACTGATATTTATCAACCTGGTGGGAAATACGTTGGTGATATTAGCAGTGGTTCTAAACAAGCCGATGAGATCTCCCATTAACTATCTTCTGATAAACTTAGCAACCGCTGACATGGTTGTCGCTGTGTTCATTGGTATTCCGTTCATCGTTACCCCTACTCTCAACCACCCCGAGGGGAAAATGGGAGACGTCCTCTGCAAGTTGCTCACGGGCGGGAACATAGGCTGGGTCGGCGCGCTTGCCTCTGTCTTCACCCTTGTGGCCGTAGCAATCGAGCGGTATGGCGCTGTGTTGTACCCCCACAGCCAAAAAGGAAAACTCACTAAAACCAAACTCGTTATCCTTGTTGTGTTATGTTGGTCGCTGTCAGCACTATGGGCAGTTCCAGGCTTCATTGCTGTGACGTATATCCCAGCGATAAAAGGTTGTGCCCATAGCTGGTCCAAGCCAATCTATGCGCACTCTTACACGGTTGGGTGGTCTGTGGTAGCCGGTGTCATCCCGATAGGAATCTTGGGAGCGCTCTACTCCAGAATGGTGTACCACCTGTGGCTCAAAAAGGATAACGTCAGAGAGGAGACCCAGAAAGCTTTAAAACGCCACCGGAAGCGCGTGACAAAAATGGTGGTTTTCGTGACCGTCATTTACGTGTTATGTTGGGTTCCAGAACTTTTAATCTACTTCCTGGGTTTTACTGGCACTATCACTCTCGTCGGTATTCACCATACTATCGCTTCTGCTCTGATCGTGTTCAACTCTAGCGTGAACCCGATTGTCTACAGCCTTCAGAGTTCGCAGTTTCGGAAGCACTTGGCTGATTTGATTTGCTGCAAGCGCAACAGGATATCACCAATGAACTTAAGTACCACGACCGGGAGCACGTTGAAGAGGCAAGACATGGAAATGTTTGAGGAGAGTCGAATGACAAGACAACAAACTCAGGACATTGAGTCTGTAGTGACAGTAACCTAGCAATTTCCGTTTACACAAAGAAAAGTTATCTTCGGGGACGTGAAACACTCACCTTATACCGGAAGGAGTGCCCTCTTCAAAATGGCACTTTCACTTCCCTTTTGTCCATAATTCCCTTAGGTAATGGGTCAGAAAAAAGTTTAAAATGGCAGATTAGCTATAGGGGGAAGTTTAGGGGAAGGGGGTTACCCCTGCGACCCCTAGGAAAGTAACTTCAAGTTACAAAATCCAAACTGCTACTGGTTTTAAAGTGACATTAGAATGACCAGCTAGCCAGGCCAGATACATTTATTGCTGCATTTAGTTTATACCATTTAACACTGAGATATGAACTTGAGATTATATTAATATTATATTTATGTAATACAGTTAAGTATATACAAATATTTGAAGTACACTATGTATAGAGTAGACATATCTACAGAGTCATGCACACCCAAAAACTTGAAGAAATGGAAGCTGATGCAAATTGTTAATTTAAGGACACAAGGCACAGAGTAGAAAAGGATGTTTTATTCACTGACGACCATCATCAACTTCGTTAATTATTTGAAGAAAATGTGAGGATTGAATACATATTAAATACAACCATATCCAGAAAGTCCATTTCATTGTGTTATCAATACATTTCTTTCTAAGTTTTTTGGAGGTAACTACACATAACTGATTTAAACTCACTATTTAACAACTTGCAGACAATAATTGACATTGATTTTGGAAGTCACCCAAGTTGTAAATTTGCCTTTACTCCCTACTATACTTACCTGTAAGTAGAACTTGGTAAAGGAGTTACTGTACAAATTTTTCATTTATTTCTTGACTTTTCAGACATTCCCACATTTAATGAATTTCAATTCACTTGCTTTAGAAAAAAACATACATACATACATACTACATTCAAAAGTCCTTGTGTGGCGGGGTTTTGTTTTGCTAGGCTAACAATATAAATTAAAAATGGCTAGTTATGAGAATAAAATATTATTTATTTCTGGACTGATATATGTGTGAGTTGCAAAGGTCATTTTTAGGGTTTAGTGGATTTTCCCATCATTGAAAGAAATGAGAAATCCCCCAGAGATTACAGGGAGAAAGTGCTTGGCCATTGGACACAACTTCACTTACAGTACTAGCTAGGAACTGGGTCGTGTGATTGCTTCACTTTAGACCACTATACCTGCCAGGGTTCCAAAATTACAGCATCACTGTGTTGGATATTTTTTCACTGCTCGATAAGTTTCCTGGTCTGTTCAGCTTAAAGGTTCCACAATTCGTCTTCTCCCGTTTAATCAACAGTCAAATGTTTCTAGGTCTTTTTCTTGTATTTCATTGAAGAGGAACTATGATAGCACAGTCATGATGCATGCATTTCTTTGTTCTCATCCAAAATGCATTGTTGATGGACCAAATTAATAAATACCCTCCAAGGATTTGAAGGAAGCCTGGCTTATTCATCCTTTTTCTCCACTTCTGCATCTTTTTCTGATCTCCACAATTCACTGACAAACCTACCAAAAAACAAAAATTAATTGTCTCTATACTGTCATCTTCAGATCATTCAGCTATAGTGGAGGTACAAAATTACATTATATTGCAAGCCTTCCCTATCCTGAACTATTGCTCTAATACAGATAGGAGCAAAAATTAACCTCTGCGAGCCTCCCAGGGGTTTGGGGAACAGGGGAAAAAGAGACCCTTTTGAGAAACATTTTAGGGAGCAATGGAAAGTATTAAAAGGGTACAGGGACGAAAAAGGGAAATTTTCAAGTAAGCATGCCACCAGCATGGAACGCCCTCATCTGTATACAACTTGTGGCATCTTTTTAGGTATACTCAGGTGTGGCAACACATTGCTATCTCAACAGTTCACCCAGAAAAAACAGGAAGAGAGCCTTTTGTCTCTACCCCATCCACCCCCCTGGAGGCCTCCCAGGGGTGGATCAAGGAGGAGGTTGAGGTGCACACTCCCCCCTCCCGGAGATAAAACCACCTTCTTTGTATTTTCTTTGAAAGTTTGTTTACCTCACCAGTCAGTTATGCCATTCCTTAGTGGGGTACCCCCTCCCAGGAAAATTCCTGGATCTGCCCCTGCCACCCTACTGGCACTGATGGGGATGCTTCTCAAGAATGTTTCCTGGAGTCCTGGTACTGCAAGTTTTAACAATGGTTGTAGGCACCAAACCATAAGCAATGCCTCCAGGATCCTATCAAGATTAGTATACACCACACAAGTGAACAGTGCTTTTCGCGAGCGTTGATTGGCTAGCTCGGAGGTGATTAGCCAAGTACTCAAATTCACCTCTGAGCAGCCGAAGAAAAACAGAATGGCTTTTGTCAGCATATTGTCACAAATAAAGTTACTCTTTGGGCCGCTAGTTATTCAGCTTGTGAGGTATATACTAAAACAATTATTCACCTCACTGTCGGTGAAAGTGGTGGATATTTACCTCCACTTCGGTGAATAATTGTTAATTATTACCCTACAATTCTGATGCCACAGAAATTCTCCTAATTGGTCTTGGTACAATTACTGTGGAACTGTGGAACTACAGTTGACTCCTAATAACTTGAATCCCCAGTAACTTGATTCTTGTGTGAGAATCTACATGTATGATACTTGACTTGGTCTGTGCCCTCATCAACCAATCTCAAGCTCTTAATCAAATATTTGTTAGTAAAAACACAAGTGGAAGTTTGGGGGAATGATAAATTATCCTCAGTCTGGAACTTTCACCACAGGCTGCCCAGACTTTGAATATGATTAACCTGTGACATTATGTTGTTGGTGATTGCATTACACTTTTAGCTGTTTGTAAGACAATGTATGAGAATGCTTTGAAAATTGCTCTAAATGCTATGTGCAGAAAACAATTTAGTTAAATGTGGCTTACGTTATGTTTCCATTGCATTATTTTGATGTCTCTATGTTCCTGGAGGCAGTTTAGAGACATTTAGAGGAGTTATACTTTTTGGTGGTTTGCCTTCCCCAGAGAGAAGCGAAAGGCGAGTGACCCACTAGGCCAATGGCCCACACTCAAAGCTCTGTAAATTCCTCAAAAATGGTCTAATCTCACCAAAATTGCCTCATTGCAGCCATTGATAACTCTTCTTCCCATTCACCTTCTCCCAAGGTTATCTCAACCACCCTAGAACTGCTGGTTTCCAAATCTAGGTTTCCATTTCTCCCCTGTTTCAATACCAAACCGATCATCTTGGACACAGGATTTGAGTTTCTAGCTTAACGTCCTTGATGACCGTGCTACCTTGACAAAGTCACCTCCAGCTGTCGAGAGGCACGAGACAATTTGCCCTAAATTGTTTTGTTTAAATCAAACCTCCTACTCGCCTACGACCACTTGAAAATATGTTTCAAAATCATCTGACAGTTTTTGTGATGTACATGGTAATCCTTAGCAAGTAGTTTTGATTTACACAAAACATTTCAAGGCCAACTGCCCCATACCTCTTGATGGCTGGAGGTGGCTTCTCTTGATGGCACAGTCACTAAGCTTGATACTCAAATCCTGTGCCCAAGATGATCGGTTATCAGGGGCGGATCCAGAAATTTTCTTAGGAGGGCTGCACCTCTAAGGAATGACGTCACTGACCGGTGAGGTAAACAAATTTTAAAAGTGAATACAATAAAGAGGGCTTCATCTCGGGGGGGTGGGGGTGGGGGGTGGGGGTGCACACCCCCTAGAACCTCCCCCTGGATCTGCCCCTGGTTATGCATCAAGAAGTGGCAGAAATGGAAACCCAGAGTTGGAAAACCAGACATTCTTAGGTGGTCGAGATAAACCTTGAAACCTTGGGAGAAAGCGAATGGAAAGAAGAGTTTTCAATAGCTGCCATGAGGCAATTTTGGTCAGATTAATAATTATTGTGAAAGCACAGGTGTCCTAGACATTGAATACGATTAATACATGACATTATGCTGTTGGTCATTGCATTAAAATTCTAGCAGTTACAATCACAATTTTAGTATGAGAATCTGTCTATAATTGCTCTAAATGCTATGTGTGGAAAAGTGGCTTATCTTTATATTATTTTGATGTCACTGTGTTTCTTAAGGCAGTTAAGAGCCATTTAGGCAAGTTAATAATAATAACCCATTTATATAGCACCTTTTCTACAAGATTCA
This sequence comes from Platygyra sinensis, assembly GCA_019787425.1. Classification (NCBI taxonomy): domain Eukaryota; kingdom Metazoa; phylum Cnidaria; class Anthozoa; order Scleractinia; family Merulinidae; genus Platygyra; species Platygyra sinensis. The sequence goes on along the minus strand of JAHPZR010019367.1, from coordinate 28,334 downwards.
AAGGTGCTGCTTACAACTGTTAAATATAAAAAATAAATAAATACAACTATAATTATTACAAGTCAAGAGCTTGAGTAAAAAGGAGTGTTTTAAGTTTACGTTTAAAAATGTCTACAGTACAACTTGATCTGATATCCTGTGGCAGAGAATTCTACAGATCGGGAGCTGCGACTGAAAAGGCCCATTTGCCGTAAGAGTTCAAATTAAAACAAGGCTTAACTAAGAGATTTTGGGAAGAAGACCTCAGACTGTGACTAGGCTGGTATGGTTGAAGGAGATCTTGTATATAGGTTGGAGCTTGTCCTTGAAGCGCTTTATAAGTGATTAAGAGAACTTTAAATTCTATGCGAAGATGAACCGGTAACCAGTGAAGATCTCTAAGGACATGAGTAATATGGCTGAATCTTGGACACTGGTTAATGAGATGAGCTGCTGAGTTTTGAATGTATTGTAGGTTTTGAATAAGATACGAAGGAAGACTATATAGTAGTGAATTGCAGTAATCAAGTTTAGAAACAATAAGGGCTTGGATGATAATCTTAGCAGAGTTGAGAGTGAGTTATACTTTCTGGCCCAATGGCCTGCTTTCAAAGCTCCATAAACTACACAAAAATGGTCTAATCTGACTAAAATTGACACAAGAAATGCTTTCAATTTTTTTTTCAGAAAACAGCGAAAAGAAAATAACGTACAACGTGACTTTCACAAATTTTCTGTGATCTATCGAGCAATAGAAACACGATTTTTAAACAATCAGTGCGTGTAGCTTCTTTGGGCTATTTTCTTAACTAAGGCCCATTTCAAACGCCGTGCTTAAGTCGTGCCGAACTAAATTCATTATTTTAAGTTTGACTATGGCACAGATGTAGCACCGCGTTTGAAACCATTTAAGAATTAAGTTCGACTCTGCCGTGTAGCACGGCAAGCTCTGCCGTGCAACCCGACTTTGGCACGGCATGGTTTCAAACAGCGTGCCATTGCCGTGCCAAACTAAATGATTAAATAACTAAAATTATAATTTTGGATTTATCCGTTAGACCGCTGGTTCGTAATATCGTCTCTTTTGTAAACGCCCAGTGAGTGAATTAAGCTTGATCATGGCTCGACGTGGAAACCAAGTCGTGCCAATGTCGTGCTGCAGTCGAGCCAAATTGAATTTAGTTCGGCACGACTTTAGCACGGCGTTTGAAACGGGTCTAAGGTATGTGTTTATAAAAATTATAAAGAATGAAAATTTGACTGCACTTTTATGCTGTACTGGTCTTAACTGTAGTCAAGGTACTCACCAGTTTATTGATAGTAGCAGGCCGGTAGTAAGTATCAAAAGCACTAGCAAATGAATGTTGAAGCCATAAGCAGCCAACAGAAATATTACGACGAGAACGAGACAAAGGAATATGATATTGATTGCTCTCAGCAGTTGACTGTTGACACCGGGCTCAAAGATGGACTCTACAATCGCTTGAAACATGAAGCTGATATTCTGTTTTCAACAGTTGTGTTGCTTATAAGTTCCTGGAAAACTGTGAGGTAAAATCAGGGTTAATTTGAGCTTCATCGGCTTGGAGTTCCCCCTTTTCTTACAGCGTAACTAACCCACGAGCAAAACATCTTCCAGGCGTTGCTGTATTTAGTCCCAGGCCTCACCGAGTTCGCTAGTACCCAGGCTTTACGTTAGGCACAGTAGACTTTGAAGGAAATAATTAAAAAACAACAATAAAAAAGAAAAAAAACATATTTCATAGTCTTTTTTAACTTGGTTTATCACATTCACCAGAGAGCATTCAAGTCTTTTGGAAAAGGTATTTCAGGTTCTCTCTTGGAGACAGAGTGTGTGGCTGCAGAGGACCTGGACTGTCTGGGAATATGGCCGGGGTGGGAGTTGTTAAATAGTCAAAGTTTTTATGGATTTTGCTAGAGGGTTCCAAAACAAACTATGAATCGTCTACTATGCAGATATGTAATTTATGAAGTCAACTTAAAGTACACTGAGCAGTTCCAGAAAATATCATACTCTCCCCACATAACGCATTGGAATTTTCAGGAGATGGGGCTCTGTTTAACCAAAAATTTTAATAAAAATTAATTGGAATTTCCAGGAGTGGGAGGTAGGATTTTGGAAAAAAATCTCTTCTGTGGAGGAGGTAGGATTTTTTCTTGAACTGTGCATTGGACTATAAATCAAGTGGCTGTTTTGAGCCCTGGCTGAGGTCTTCTTTGGGCAAGATGCTTTACTTCCCACTACCAGGGTGTCATTAGGTACCAGCAGCTACGTAACTTCTAACTTGTTTGGGGGTAACCCTATGACGGACTAGTATCGCACCCATGGGAGTAAAAATGCTCTTAATTGTTTTGTGCTGTGGAAACAGAGGCATATGCTAGCTTCATGGGACACCAGATTCAAAATGTGGGCTTAATACTAAGCCTACCTTGAAATAACAGGGAATTAGAAATAAGCAAGTGTTCATTAGAGGGGTCCAACTGTAGTTTTTATGCATGTATCTATAACCTTAATGGAAAGCAAGAAAAGAGATGCAAGCAAAGGAAGGCAGCTGGGAAGAGCTAAGGAAAAAAGTGAAAGACAGGAAGCAGAATCAGTCTCTGATCGTGGCCTTACGCACCCAAGGGTACAAAGAGGATCAAGGGTCTCTTCAAATGAGCCCAGTAACCAGGCTGGCTCAGTTACCGGGACGAATTCTGTGGTGTGTTCATATGGGAAAATGGTGGAACATTAACTTGCATTGTTTGTGACTGTCATAGCTTTGTGGACGCTTGTAACTTTACTAATAAAGCTTATTTGCGCACTTCTAAAGTGAAAATACATACAAGACCAAAATTATGCCATTTTGGCCACTATGTTGTGAGAGCGAAGCTATTTTGTTGAAAAAGTTTCATCCCGGTCACCGGGCTGGGGTGTTCATATGGGAAAATTTTCATCCCGGTTACTGAGCTCTCAGTCGAAAAAACCGAGATCTCGGTAACCGGGCCAGCTTGGCCTCTCATATGAACACATCAATATTTTTACAAAGAAAAGAGTGGCCAGGCAAGATCTCGGAAACCGAGCTAGCCTGGTTGACCGGTCTCATATGAAGAGGCCCTGAGTGAGTGAGTATGTATCGCTGGTTCTTATCTGGTTCTGCTCTCCCCTGTAACCTGCCCGCTGGCAAGGAGAACAATTTTTCATGCATACTCAACAATAGATCAAAGACCCTGCATGGATATTTCCTGTAAATTTATGTGGGAATTTTCAGCTGGAATCACAATGATGAAAATGTACAGAAAAAAGACATCTGTTTATCTAGTTGAACAAACAGCTGGGATTTCTCATCCTAACAACTGCATTTTACATCCATGCCAATTACTGTTGACTAAATGCAACTGGACAATCAACAACTCAAGACATTGGGTTGAGAAGGCTACTTATTACCTACAGACATGCTCAGGAGATTATACTGTTACATTGTTGCAAAAAAACGACCTTTCTGGCCAACTTTGACTACAGGTGTACATCTGCAGAACATTTAAGAAGATTTCTTCTTGATTTTAGATCAGTATCTGTGAAGTGGAGTGTCAAAGCCAACTTTCTCACTGTACGAAACATCAACAGTTAAGTCTACATGCTCTCCCACAATTTTTTCCAAGTCCTCTAAAACTAGATCCCTCAACTGGTCTAATTTTTCAAGCACACATCTGCGTTGGCTTTTTCTGCGACAATACAGCTTGTGATGTATCCTCCAATGGCCTTCCCTGGCTTCACATAGTACATTCACCTATATGTTTCAAACAAAACATTGTCTACATAAAATTATTTGCTAGGGAATGGTCATCCAAATGATTAAAGTTAGGCCTTTGATTTCAATAATCAATAAGATAAAGAAATGGTAATTAAAATTAATATTAAACATGATAAAGTTATCAATGTTGTTTTAGTTATGAAAGGTCTGTGGGTTTATTGATTGAAAATGTTAAACTCTCTGATTGGTTTGCGGAAGAACAGAGAAGAAATGGCTTGATTGAATCTTTAAAATAATCTCCTCTGAAATGCTACTGAGGGACAACTCCTAACGTCGACAATTTGATCGTCTCAACAATCAGTTCGACGTATCAAATGGACCCTTTACAGCTGGGGACACGCGACCACAATTTTCCTTAAAATATTTTATATTATGGGCTATAACTTAAAGAATGCCAGAAATGGAAAGAGCATATTGAAAATACAAAAATGGCAAAGTTTGAGGTCCCTAGCATTAAAGAGTAAGTTTGTACATCAGTTTGAATTTTTGGAAAAGTTAGAGTACATCTATGGAAAATGATGCTGGAGAGCAAGGCCTTCCTCTCCAGCAACTTTTTCCATACAAATCTTCTCAATTTTTTTTTAAAATTCAAACCGTCATAAAATCTCATTCTTTAATGCCAGGAGCTTCAAACTTAGCCATTTTGATGTTTTTGACATGCTTTTTCCATTTCTGTCATTCGTAAGGTTGCAGCCCATAATTTTATGAAAAGTAGGTCACATGATGGCTTAGCTGCAAAGGGCCTATTCAGCTCCCTAAATATTCTATAACTAAGCCACCTACATCTAAACACCCACCTGCCTAATCTGCCATGGTATTTCATGCTCATACAACTGCAACAGCTTCTCTCGAAAGATCTCCTGCATTATTTGTTCAAAGTTCTGGTCTGTGCATGTATCAGCAGGAAACAACCATTCACTGGGCTTGCTTTTTGCAGCAAAGTACTGTTTGATTTCTTCGACACCATCTCCAGTTTTTGCAGAGATCATGAATACATGCTCAAACTTACTCCACCCCCCTATGTTTTTGTACCCCCAATCATCCTTTTCACGGTCCTGCATCAAGGTGCAAACTATATCCAGCAACACTGATTTTGTTTTAACATTGTCTATCTTGTTTAAAATTAGAATCGATGGCAAATCCGCGTGATTCTCCAGGGAAGTTAAGATCGTTTCATGAATAACCTGATTTCTTCTCCTGTCCGTTGCATCAACTAACACAGCAATGACATCTGCATCATGCATTGCATCGATTGGAGCCCGCATGTGTTCGCGAGTCATTTTTAACCGCCTCGCCTCGGGGAGATTTACTATCCCAGGGGTATCTAGGAGGACAATTTGAGTATCCACTACAGTGAAAACTCCGACAGTCTGCCTTCGTGTGGTATGTGGTACAGCTGTTACCGCGCAAATCTTTTCTCCAATAAGGCAATTTGTCAATGTCGACTTTCCACTGTTTGCCTCCCCTATAATTGCTACTTTCAATAGCTTCGTTTGTGCCAATTCTTGACTCTTAGACCTATTTTTAGAATCACGCTCAACCTTACTTCGATCTGTTTCGTTGTTCAAACTTTTCCCGCTTGAATCATCACTTTGGCACCGAATTAAGCCTCCTGTTGTCAACTGATGTATAGGAAAAACACTGTTCGTATATTTCTGTTGATTCAACCCTACAAAAATACTCTTCCTAGAGATTAAACCCGTTTTTCTCCAGAACAAGCGCAAACACGTGAAGGTCGCCATGTTGCCTAGTGTCTAGACCCAGGTCTCCGCGTTTGTTTGTTTGGTACTTCATGTGAGAACCACATGAATAAAACATGCAGAACAGTTTCCACTTCCGAAAATTTTGTCTTCAGATATAAACTTTGTGGAAGTAAAAGGCTTAATTTTAAGAAGAAAAGATTCGTTACAGTCGTTAGAAGGTACAGTTAAACCTCTGAACCAGGCAGCTAAGCGAAGTTAGCTAATTTAAGCCGATCTTTCATGTACATGCAAACATTGGCTGAGTTTGATCTGTGAAAGGAAATGAAGGATTTGTATC
>JAHPZR010019367.1:0-15000 GCA_019787425.1 Platygyra sinensis | reverse complement strand
AGGAAGAGTATTTTTGTAGGGTTGAATCAACAGAAATATACGAACAGTGTTTTTCCTATACATCAGTTGACAACAGGAGGCTTAATTCGGTGCCAAAGTGATGATTCAAGCGGGAAAAGTTTGAACAACGAAACAGATCGAAGTAAGGTTGAGCGTGATTCTAAAAATAGGTCTAAGAGTCAAGAATTGGCACAAACGAAGCTATTGAAAGTAGCAATTATAGGGGAGGCAAACAGTGGAAAGTCGACATTGACAAATTGCCTTATTGGAGAAAAGATTTGCGCGGTAACAGCTGTACCACATACCACACGAAGGCAGACTGTCGGAGTTTTCACTGTAGTGGATACTCAAATTGTCCTCCTAGATACCCCTGGGATAGTAAATCTCCCCGAGGCGAGGCGGTTAAAAATGACTCGCGAACACATGCGGGCTCCAATCGATGCAATGCATGATGCAGATGTCATTGCTGTGTTAGTTGATGCAACGGACAGGAGAAGAAATCAGGTTATTCATGAAACGATCTTAACTTCCCTGGAGAATCACGCGGATTTGCCATCGATTCTAATTTTAAACAAGATAGACAATGTTAAAACAAAATCAGTGTTGCTGGATATAGTTTGCACCTTGATGCAGGACCGTGAAAAGGATGATTGGGGGTACAAAAACATAGGGGGGTGGAGTAAGTTTGAGCATGTATTCATGATCTCTGCAAAAACTGGAGATGGTGTCGAAGAAATCAAACAGTACTTTGCTGCAAAAAGCAAGCCCAGTGAATGGTTGTTTCCTGCTGATACATGCACAGACCAGAACTTTGAACAAATAATGCAGGAGATCTTTCGAGAGAAGCTGTTGCAGTTGTATGAGCATGAAATACCATGGCAGATTAGGCAGGTGGGTGTTTAGATGTAGGTGGCTTAGTTATAGAATATTTAGGGAGCTGAATAGGCCCTTTGCAGCTAAGCCATCATGTGACCTACTTTTCATAAAATTATGGGCTGCAACCTTACGAATGACAGAAATGGAAAAAGCATGTCAAAAACATCAAAATGGCTAAGTTTGAAGCTCCTGGCATTAAAGAATGAGATTTTATGACGGTTTGAATTTTAAAAAAAAATTGAGAAGATTTGTATGGAAAAAGTTGCTGGAGAGGAAGGCCTTGCTCTCCAGCATCATTTTCCATAGATGTACTCTAACTTTTCCAAAAATTCAAACTGATGTACAAACTTACTCTTTAATGCTAGGGACCTCAAACTTTGCCATTTTTGTATTTTCAATATGCTCTTTCCATTTCTGGCATTCTTTAAGTTATAGCCCATAATATAAAATATTTTAAGGAAAATTGTGGTCGCGTGTCCCCAGCTGTAAAGGGTCCATTTGATACGTCGAACTGATTGTTGAGACGATCAAATTGTCGACGTTAGGAGTTGTCCCTCAGTAGCATTTCAGAGGAGATTATTTTAAAGATTCAATCAAGCCATTTCTTCTCTGTTCTTCCGCAAACCAATCAGAGAGTTTAACATTTTCAATCAATAAACCCACAGACCTTTCATAACTAAAACAACATTGATAACTTTATCATGTTTAATATTAATTTTAATTACCATTTCTTTATCTTATTGATTATTGAAATCAAAGGCCTAACTTTAATCATTTGGATGACCATTCCCTAGCAAATAATTTTATGTAGACAATGTTTTGTTTGAAACATATAGGTGAATGTACTATGTGAAGCCAGGGAAGGCCATTGGAGGATACATCACAAGCTGTATTGTCGCAGAAAAAGCCAACGCAGATGTGTGCTTGAAAAATTAGACCAGTTGAGGGATCTAGTTTTAGAGGACTTGGAAAAAATTGTGGGAGAGCATGTAGACTTAACTGTTGATGTTTCGTACAGTGAGAAAGTTGGCTTTGACACTCCACTTCACAGATACTGATCTAAAATCAAGAAGAAATCTTCTTAAATGTTCTGCAGATGTACACCTGTAGTCAAAGTTGGCCAGAAAGGTCGTTTTTTTGCAACAATGTAACAGTATAATCTCCTGAGCATGTCTGTAGGTAATAAGTAGCCTTCTCAACCCAATGTCTTGAGTTGTTGATTGTCCAGTTGCATTTAGTCAACAGTAATTGGCATGGATGTAAAATGCAGTTGTTAGGATGAGAAATCCCAGCTGTTTGTTCAACTAGATAAACAGATGTCTTTTTTCTGTACATTTTCATCATTGTGATTCCAGCTGAAAATTCCCACATAAATTTACAGGAAATATCCATGCAGGGTCTTTGATCTATTGTTGAGTATGCATGAAAAATTGTTCTCCTTGCCAGCGGGCAGGTTACAGGGGAGAGCAGAACCAGATAAGAACCAGCGATACATACTCACTCACTCAGGGCCTCTTCATATGAGACCGGTCAACCAGGCTAGCTCGGTTTCCGAGATCTTGCCTGGCCACTCTTTTCTTTGTAAAAATATTGATGTGTTCATATGAGAGGCCAAGCTGGCCCGGTTACCGAGATCTCGGTTTTTTCGACTGAGAGCTCAGTAACCGGGATGAAAATTTTCCCATATGAACACCCCAGCCCGGTGACCGGGATGAAACTTTTTCAACAAAATAGCTTCGCTCTCACAACATAGTGGCCAAAATGGCATAATTTTGGTCTTGTATGTATTTTCACTTTAGAAGTGCGCAAATAAGCTTTATTAGTAAAGTTACAAGCGTCCACAAAGCTATGACAGTCACAAACAATGCAAGTTAATGTTCCACCATTTTCCCATATGAACACACCACAGAATTCGTCCCGGTAACTGAGCCAGCCTGGTTACTGGGCTCATTTGAAGAGACCCTTGATCCTCTTTGTACCCTTGGGTGCGTAAGGCCACGATCAGAGACTGATTCTGCTTCCTGTCTTTCACTTTTTTCCTTAGCTCTTCCCAGCTGCCTTCCTTTGCTTGCATCTCTTTTCTTGCTTTCCATTAAGGTTATAGATACATGCATAAAAACTACAGTTGGACCCCTCTAATGAACACTTGCTTATTTCTAATTCCCTGTTATTTCAAGGTAGGCTTAGTATTAAGCCCACATTTTGAATCTGGTGTCCCATGAAGCTAGCATATGCCTCTGTTTCCACAGCACAAAACAATTAAGAGCATTTTTACTCCCATGGGTGCGATACTAGTCCGTCATAGGGTTACCCCCAAACAAGTTAGAAGTTACGTAGCTGCTGGTACCTAATGACACCCTGGTAGTGGGAAGTAAAGCATCTTGCCCAAAGAAGACCTCAGCCAGGGCTCAAAACAGCCACTTGATTTATAGTCCAATGCACAGTTCAAGAAAAAATCCTACCTCCTCCACAGAAGAGATTTTTTTCCAAAATCCTACCTCCCACTCCTGGAAATTCCAATTAATTTTTATTAAAATTTTTGGTTAAACAGAGCCCCATCTCCTGAAAATTCCAATGCGTTATGTGGGGAGAGTATGATATTTTCTGGAACTGCTCAGTGTACTTTAAGTTGACTTCATAAATTACATATCTGCATAGTAGACGATTCATAGTTTGTTTTGGAACCCTCTAGCAAAATCCATAAAAACTTTGACTATTTAACAACTCCCACCCCGGCCATATTCCCAGACAGTCCAGGTCCTCTGCAGCCACACACTCTGTCTCCAAGAGAGAACCTGAAATACCTTTTCCAAAAGACTTGAATGCTCTCTGGTGAATGTGATAAACCAAGTTAAAAAAGACTATGAAATATGTTTTTTTTCTTTTTTATTGTTGTTTTTTAATTATTTCCTTCAAAGTCTACTGTGCCTAACGTAAAGCCTGGGTACTAGCGAACTCGGTGAGGCCTGGGACTAAATACAGCAACGCCTGGAAGATGTTTTGCTCGTGGGTTAGTTACGCTGTAAGAAAAGGGGGAACTCCAAGCCGATGAAGCTCAAATTAACCCTGATTTTACCTCACAGTTTTCCAGGAACTTATAAGCAACACAACTGTTGAAAACAGAATATCAGCTTCATGTTTCAAGCGATTGTAGAGTCCATCTTTGAGCCCGGTGTCAACAGTCAACTGCTGAGAGCAATCAATATCATATTCCTTTGTCTCGTTCTCGTCGTAATATTTCTGTTGGCTGCTTATGGCTTCAACATTCATTTGCTAGTGCTTTTGATACTTACTACCGGCCTGCTACTATCAATAAACTGGTGAGTACCTTGACTACAGTTAAGACCAGTACAGCATAAAAGTGCAGTCAAATTTTCATTCTTTATAATTTTTATAAACACATACCTTAGACCCGTTTCAAACGCCGTGCTAAAGTCGTGCCGAACTAAATTCAATTTGGCTCGACTGCAGCACGACATTGGCACGACTTGGTTTCCACGTCGAGCCATGATCAAGCTTAATTCACTCACTGGGCGTTTACAAAAGAGACGATATTACGAACCAGCGGTCTAACGGATAAATCCAAAATTATAATTTTAGTTATTTAATCATTTAGTTTGGCACGGCAATGGCACGCTGTTTGAAACCATGCCGTGCCAAAGTCGGGTTGCACGGCAGAGCTTGCCGTGCTACACGGCAGAGTCGAACTTAATTCTTAAATGGTTTCAAACGCGGTGCTACATCTGTGCCATAGTCAAACTTAAAATAATGAATTTAGTTCGGCACGACTTAAGCACGGCGTTTGAAATGGGCCTTAGTTAAGAAAATAGCCCAAAGAAGCTACACGCACTGATTGTTTAAAAATCGTGTTTCTATTGCTCGATAGATCACAGAAAATTTGTGAAAGTCACGTTGTACGTTATTTTCTTTTCGCTGTTTTCTGAAAAAAAAATTGAAAGCATTTCTTGTGTCAATTTTAGTCAGATTAGACCATTTTTGTGTAGTTTATGGAGCTTTGAAAGCAGGCCATTGGGCCAGAAAGTATAACTCACTCTCAACTCTGCTAAGATTATCATCCAAGCCCTTATTGTTTCTAAACTTGATTACTGCAATTCACTACTATATAGTCTTCCTTCGTATCTTATTCAAAACCTACAATACATTCAAAACTCAGCAGCTCATCTCATTAACCAGTGTCCAAGATTCAGCCATATTACTCATGTCCTTAGAGATCTTCACTGGTTACCGGTTCATCTTCGCATAGAATTTAAAGTTCTCTTAATCACTTATAAAGCGCTTCAAGGACAAGCTCCAACCTATATACAAGATCTCCTTCAACCATACCAGCCTAGTCACAGTCTGAGGTCTTCTTCCCAAAATCTCTTAGTTAAGCCTTGTTTTAATTTGAACTCTTACGGCAAATGGGCCTTTTCAGTCGCAGCTCCCGATCTGTAGAATTCTCTGCCACAGGATATCAGATCAAGTTGTACTGTAGACATTTTTAAACGTAAACTTAAAACACTCCTTTTTACTCAAGCTCTTGACTTGTAATAATTATAGTTGTATTTATTTATTTTTTATATTTAACAGTTGTAAGCAGCACCTTTGAATCTTGTAGAAAAGGTGCTATATAAATGGGTTATTATTATTAACTTGCCTAAATGGCTCTTAACTGCCTTAAGAAACACAGTGACATCAAAATAATATAAAGATAAGCCACTTTTCCACACATAGCATTTAGAGCAATTATAGACAGATTCTCATACTAAAATTGTGATTGTAACTGCTAGAATTTTAATGCAATGACCAACAGCATAATGTCATGTATTAATCGTATTCAATGTCTAGGACACCTGTGCTTTCACAATAATTATTAATCTGACCAAAATTGCCTCATGGCAGCTATTGAAAACTCTTCTTTCCATTCGCTTTCTCCCAAGGTTTCAAGGTTTATCTCGACCACCTAAGAATGTCTGGTTTTCCAACTCTGGGTTTCCATTTCTGCCACTTCTTGATGCATAACCAGGGGCAGATCCAGGGGGAGGTTCTAGGGGGTGTGCACCCCCACCCCCACCCCACCCCCCCGAGATGAAGCCCTCTTTATTGTATTCACTTTTAAAATTTGTTTACCTCACCGGTCAGTGACGTCATTCCTTAGAGGTGCAGCCCTCCTAAGAAAATTTCTGGATCCGCCCCTGATAACCGATCATCTTGGGCACAGGATTTGAGTATCAAGCTTAGTGACTGTGCCATCAAGAGAAGCCACCTCCAGCCATCAAGAGGTATGGGGCAGTTGGCCTTGAAATGTTTTGTGTAAATCAAAACTACTTGCTAAGGATTACCATGTACATCACAAAAACTGTCAGATGATTTTGAAACATATTTTCAAGTGGTCGTAGGCGAGTAGGAGGTTTGATTTAAACAAAACAATTTAGGGCAAATTGTCTCGTGCCTCTCGACAGCTGGAGGTGACTTTGTCAAGGTAGCACGGTCATCAAGGACGTTAAGCTAGAAACTCAAATCCTGTGTCCAAGATGATCGGTTTGGTATTGAAACAGGGGAGAAATGGAAACCTAGATTTGGAAACCAGCAGTTCTAGGGTGGTTGAGATAACCTTGGGAGAAGGTGAATGGGAAGAAGAGTTATCAATGGCTGCAATGAGGCAATTTTGGTGAGATTAGACCATTTTTGAGGAATTTACAGAGCTTTGAGTGTGGGCCATTGGCCTAGTGGGTCACTCGCCTTTCGCTTCTCTCTGGGGAAGGCAAACCACCAAAAAGTATAACTCCTCTAAATGTCTCTAAACTGCCTCCAGGAACATAGAGACATCAAAATAATGCAATGGAAACATAACGTAAGCCACATTTAACTAAATTGTTTTCTGCACATAGCATTTAGAGCAATTTTCAAAGCATTCTCATACATTGTCTTACAAACAGCTAAAAGTGTAATGCAATCACCAACAACATAATGTCACAGGTTAATCATATTCAAAGTCTGGGCAGCCTGTGGTGAAAGTTCCAGACTGAGGATAATTTATCATTCCCCCAAACTTCCACTTGTGTTTTTACTAACAAATATTTGATTAAGAGCTTGAGATTGGTTGATGAGGGCACAGACCAAGTCAAGTATCATACATGTAGATTCTCACACAAGAATCAAGTTACTGGGGATTCAAGTTATTAGGAGTCAACTGTAGTTCCACAGTTCCACAGTAATTGTACCAAGACCAATTAGGAGAATTTCTGTGGCATCAGAATTGTAGGGTAATAATTAACAATTATTCACCGAAGTGGAGGTAAATATCCACCACTTTCACCGACAGTGAGGTGAATAATTGTTTTAGTATATACCTCACAAGCTGAATAACTAGCGGCCCAAAGAGTAACTTTATTTGTGACAATATGCTGACAAAAGCCATTCTGTTTTTCTTCGGCTGCTCAGAGGTGAATTTGAGTACTTGGCTAATCACCTCCGAGCTAGCCAATCAACGCTCGCGAAAAGCACTGTTCACTTGTGTGGTGTATACTAATCTTGATAGGATCCTGGAGGCATTGCTTATGGTTTGGTGCCTACAACCATTGTTAAAACTTGCAGTACCAGGACTCCAGGAAACATTCTTGAGAAGCATCCCCATCAGTGCCAGTAGGGTGGCAGGGGCAGATCCAGGAATTTTCCTGGGAGGGGGTACCCCACTAAGGAATGGCATAACTGACTGGTGAGGTAAACAAACTTTCAAAGAAAATACAAAGAAGGTGGTTTTATCTCCGGGAGGGGGGAGTGTGCACCTCAACCTCCTCCTTGATCCACCCCTGGGAGGCCTCCAGGGGGGTGGATGGGGTAGAGACAAAAGGCTCTCTTCCTGTTTTTTCTGGGTGAACTGTTGAGATAGCAATGTGTTGCCACACCTGAGTATACCTAAAAAGATGCCACAAGTTGTATACAGATGAGGGCGTTCCATGCTGGTGGCATGCTTACTTGAAAATTTCCCTTTTTCGTCCCTGTACCCTTTTAATACTTTCCATTGCTCCCTAAAATGTTTCTCAAAAGGGTCTCTTTTTCCCCTGTTCCCCAAACCCCTGGGAGGCTCGCAGAGGTTAATTTTTGCTCCTATCTGTATTAGAGCAATAGTTCAGGATAGGGAAGGCTTGCAATATAATGTAATTTTGTACCTCCACTATAGCTGAATGATCTGAAGATGACAGTATAGAGACAATTAATTTTTGTTTTTTGGTAGGTTTGTCAGTGAATTGTGGAGATCAGAAAAAGATGCAGAAGTGGAGAAAAAGGATGAATAAGCCAGGCTTCCTTCAAATCCTTGGAGGGTATTTATTAATTTGGTCCATCAACAATGCATTTTGGATGAGAACAAAGAAATGCATGCATCATGACTGTGCTATCATAGTTCCTCTTCAATGAAATACAAGAAAAAGACCTAGAAACATTTGACTGTTGATTAAACGGGAGAAGACGAATTGTGGAACCTTTAAGCTGAACAGACCAGGAAACTTATCGAGCAGTGAAAAAATATCCAACACAGTGATGCTGTAATTTTGGAACCCTGGCAGGTATAGTGGTCTAAAGTGAAGCAATCACACGACCCAGTTCCTAGCTAGTACTGTAAGTGAAGTTGTGTCCAATGGCCAAGCACTTTCTCCCTGTAATCTCTGGGGGATTTCTCATTTCTTTCAATGATGGGAAAATCCACTAAACCCTAAAAATGACCTTTGCAACTCACACATATATCAGTCCAGAAATAAATAATATTTTATTCTCATAACTAGCCATTTTTAATTTATATTGTTAGCCTAGCAAAACAAAACCCCGCCACACAAGGACTTTTGAATGTAGTATGTATGTATGTATGTTTTTTTCTAAAGCAAGTGAATTGAAATTCATTAAATGTGGGAATGTCTGAAAAGTCAAGAAATAAATGAAAAATTTGTACAGTAACTCCTTTACCAAGTTCTACTTACAGGTAAGTATAGTAGGGAGTAAAGGCAAATTTACAACTTGGGTGACTTCCAAAATCAATGTCAATTATTGTCTGCAAGTTGTTAAATAGTGAGTTTAAATCAGTTATGTGTAGTTACCTCCAAAAAACTTAGAAAGAAATGTATTGATAACACAATGAAATGGACTTTCTGGATATGGTTGTATTTAATATGTATTCAATCCTCACATTTTCTTCAAATAATTAACGAAGTTGATGATGGTCGTCAGTGAATAAAACATCCTTTTCTACTCTGTGCCTTGTGTCCTTAAATTAACAATTTGCATCAGCTTCCATTTCTTCAAGTTTTTGGGTGTGCATGACTCTGTAGATATGTCTACTCTATACATAGTGTACTTCAAATATTTGTATATACTTAACTGTATTACATAAATATAATATTAATATAATCTCAAGTTCATATCTCAGTGTTAAATGGTATAAACTAAATGCAGCAATAAATGTATCTGGCCTGGCTAGCTGGTCATTCTAATGTCACTTTAAAACCAGTAGCAGTTTGGATTTTGTAACTTGAAGTTACTTTCCTAGGGGTCGCAGGGGTAACCCCCTTCCCCTAAACTTCCCCCTATAGCTAATCTGCCATTTTAAACTTTTTTCTGACCCATTACCTAAGGGAATTATGGACAAAAGGGAAGTGAAAGTGCCATTTTGAAGAGGGCACTCCTTCCGGTATAAGGTGAGTGTTTCACGTCCCCGAAGATAACTTTTCTTTGTGTAAACGGAAATTGCTAGGTTACTGTCACTACAGACTCAATGTCCTGAGTTTGTTGTCTTGTCATTCGACTCTCCTCAAACATTTCCATGTCTTGCCTCTTCAACGTGCTCCCGGTCGTGGTACTTAAGTTCATTGGTGATATCCTGTTGCGCTTGCAGCAAATCAAATCAGCCAAGTGCTTCCGAAACTGCGAACTCTGAAGGCTGTAGACAATCGGGTTCACGCTAGAGTTGAACACGATCAGAGCAGAAGCGATAGTATGGTGAATACCGACGAGAGTGATAGTGCCAGTAAAACCCAGGAAGTAGATTAAAAGTTCTGGAACCCAACATAACACGTAAATGACGGTCACGAAAACCACCATTTTTGTCACGCGCTTCCGGTGGCGTTTTAAAGCTTTCTGGGTCTCCTCTCTGACGTTATCCTTTTTGAGCCACAGGTGGTACACCATTCTGGAGTAGAGCGCTCCCAAGATTCCTATCGGGATGACACCGGCTACCACAGACCACCCAACCGTGTAAGAGTGCGCATAGATTGGCTTGGACCAGCTATGGGCACAACCTTTTATCGCTGGGATATACGTCACAGCAATGAAGCCTGGAACTGCCCATAGTGCTGACAGCGACCAACATAACACAACAAGGATAACGAGTTTGGTTTTAGTGAGTTTTCCTTTTTGGCTGTGGGGGTACAACACAGCGCCATACCGCTCGATTGCTACGGCCACAAGGGTGAAGACAGAGGCAAGCGCGCCGACCCAGCCTATGTTCCCGCCCGTGAGCAACTTGCAGAGGACGTCTCCCATTTTCCCCTCGGGGTGGTTGAGAGTAGGGGTAACGATGAACGGAATACCAATGAACACAGCGACAACCATGTCAGCGGTTGCTAAGTTTATCAGAAGATAGTTAATGGGAGATCTCATCGGCTTGTTTAGAACCACTGCTAATATCACCAACGTATTTCCCACCAGGTTGATAAATATCAGTATCGAAAAGAAGATAGCGAAGGCAATGTACATTTTGTTTCTTGATGTTTACCTGCAAGACCATAGGAAATTTACAACTGTAAGATTTCTGTGATCTTTGGAACAAAAAGTACATTTGTTTTGTGTGACTTTGACAATATGAAAATATATATATATTTGCGAACCTCAATTAATTACTAACCCTGTATGCTTAAAGAGTGCACAATTTTCTAACCTGTGTCAGTTATTCTGCAATTGTCCGTTAACACAGTACATGGATGGCAGTCATTTTGAACGAGACGTGATGAAAATCATTCACTGGATTATACTGTACAATATCACGCTTGAATTTTGAAAGTTAACCGAAATGTGCAAAAAACGACTGGCTAGCTAACGCCAGGCTTAAAAATAACTTTATATACTGACAGACAAAGAATAACGATGCGACAAAGAATAACGAAGAATGCTTTGTTATCAGCAGCTGCATGCTACACTCGCGCTCACAATAAAACAAGCGCATATTGTTTTTATTCCCCTGCAGTTGTCAGCTCTGTGTCATTTTGGTTTGGAACAATATTGAGACATGGGGCAAACATGAAACAAGTGCTTTGTGCCCACAATGAAACTCTCGTTGACATTCTGTCTTCTTCCAGGTGATTGATAATACTCCATAAAATGGCATTTAACTTTCTTAAACCAAGAAAAAATTAGAGACGTGATATCGGCTACATGGAAAAAAGTAACACGCATCTTTGGGAAATAAAACTATGCTCCCGTGATAGACACTCGGTTGTTGTAGTTTATAACTGGCGAGTTGGTAAATGTCGTACAGATGGAAAGTATAGTTTTTAGAATCAAGAACAAACCCTCATGACGGAGAAAAAAGAGAGAGAAATATTGTAAAAAGCATTTTCCGTTATTCCGGCTCACCACTGATCCTCTTAGCTCCCCTGACTGAAGAACTGAGTAATTATACGAAAGGAACTTACTTCTACTGGATAACCCACGCATTAGTATAGTGACTGCATGAACTCAGACCCGGAAAAACAGAGCGGAAAACAGTACTGTTTTTATTATTAATGCCATATCCATGGAAATCCGATTGAATTCTGAATATAAAATGTATTTCGTCCAACATATATGCTCATCTGTTAAACATTCATCACCCTTTCTTCGCATTTAAACTCATGCTGTCTAGATCACGTTTTTAGAGGTGGGGCATTGACGCAAGATACGTTGCTAGCGAATCTCTACAATACTAAGAAGTATTAAAAATCGCTTGCCGACACGATATAGCTTTTATGTGAACCGGTTATTAAAAAATTGTGTATTACAAGTGATATACAACAACTGTACATGAAAAGCTCTTGGGTGCAAATGACTTGAAACTATGAGATAATGAAAACTATCCGTTCTTCATCTCGCGCGAGATTGCACGTTCAAAATCATGAACTCATAATTTTGTGCGAAAAGTTGGCCATGCATATATACTTACTGTATGTTAGTTTATTTAAGGTTACCTTTCACAGCAACGGTGATTTGTTCAAAAAACTTCTCCAACATAAGATTATCGAGTTCCTTCGTTTACCGTATTTCTTCTAGGTCGTTTCATATGAATGACACGAACAGAAGGAGCTCCTTGGGAACTGATTACCGATCGCACGGAAGCCACCAAAGAAATATGAGATTGAACTAAGTGATGGAAATTACAGCTATTTCCTTCGTTATTAAAAAAAGAGAAGAATCCCCACAGATCGGAATTAAGCCTGTGGATTGATGATTTATGTCTTTGCTCTTGCTAACAGGTTATACTTCTTCACTTAGTAATTCTGGAAAAGACCCGACAGTGACACAAATAAACAACTTCCTAATACAAACATGATAAACATGACTCTAAAAACACTGTGGCACTTCGAGGACCGCAACGCACAAATTTAGAAAGTTTGACAGCAACCTGTCAGTTTTTCTATAAATTTATTTCTTCAGAAGTTTCAATTATCAACGACTTTTAATCAGCGTCGTCGTTTTCAATTTTTATTTTATGGGATGTATTGCAAAAATTAATCTTCACTTTAATTTTCGCCGTCGGGTTTAATTTTTGAAACACGCTGCTTGACTTGTGAGCTTTGATTAAAAGTAGAAAGTGTTTTTTTCCTTCCTGTTTAGTACATTGTTCCGGTTTTCAAGGGGTACAAGACATTGCCGACATGGTTCCTTGTAAAAACACATGATTCGACATGATAAAGACAAAAATACAATTTACGGTCTAAAAAGACACAATAAAATGCCGGTTTCAAAGGTCCCGAAGCGCTGTTCTTTGCTGCTTGCAGATCTCAAGGAAACAATCAACTGGGCGCCGATGCAATTATAACTTTCGGGCACATAAATAATGAAGGCAAAACGCGGATTGCAAGGAAAGCGAATTCGAGAGAAATTACGGAATAAAAAAAGGTGAAAGAATTGCGACCGGCATATGTTCTCCGCTTTGAATTATTTGACGGCAATCGGAGTCATAGAAAAACTGTACCACCACGCGAAATGAATAACACTATGTACGTGGACTCACATGGCGGTCAACGTTGTTGCCGGTTACAAGCGTTCTATTTGCAATAGTGTTGAAGGTTGATAGAAGAGTTTCCGAAAGTCTTTTCAACTTTCAACATAAACAGTAGCATACTCTGTTCAATTTTTTTCTACTGCGCTATCTGCAGCTGGCCACATTTTAAAAAAATGGCCGTCTTTTTGAGTTTGTAGCAAAGTAGCCGAGTGTCCTTCACCTATCTAAAATTAGATACGTGAGCAGTGTCACAAAAACACAAGGTAAATCACTCTTTGTGTCAACAATATAAAGAGTTTCTGTTGCGTTGAATTGAAATTTGCAGCTTCATAGCTAACTATGAGACAATATTTGCTGCAGTTTAATTGATGAATGCATCCTTTTGATAAATTTTAATGACGTCAGCCCAATTATACTTGAAAAATAACCTTGCCTGATCCTTTTACAGCAGATTACGATCCAAAAAATAGATTAGGGCTGAGGCTTCTTTCAATGTACTTCTCTTGACCAAACTACTTAATATGATCCATACGCTAGTTAGCACTTCAACTAATGCTGGCATCGTTTTGTTAATAGACAATACAAGTCATATTCGACGCGCCGGTGTTCTGATTTTAGTAGAAATCTCGTATTTTTTTATCAGAGTGTAAAAAACGTGGATGTTTGTAAACAGAGCCGGAGCCAGAAGCAGGCAAACCCAAGCTCTTGCCACGGTAGAGCTTGGATAGTTGGTTTCTTTCTTTTTTAGCAGTTTCTTTGTATATATCTTAGGAATGCTTATATTTATTATTATAATAGACACATGTACATTTTTGACACGAGCCTTTGCTTAAGGCTCACTAAAAAGATTATGTTGTATTGCATTGCACTGCATTGTTTTGTATTGTATTGTGTTGTGTTGTGTTGTGTTGTATAGTATTGCATTGTATTGTATTGTATTGTATTGTATTGTATTGTATTGTATTGTATTGTATTGTATTGTATTGTATTGTATTGTATAATTTCGAAGTTTTTTCTACATTTAGAAAAGAAAAAGGCCGAAACTATGTATAATACTAGCATCAACAAACTTTAAATAAGTTATCTAGGGACTCTTGAAAGAATGTCGAAAAAATTTCCGCCTATGGCTTGTCAGTGCTTTTTAACTACTGACGGCCTGTTAACAGTAGCATGGCTTTGATCTTTAATTAGTGAGCCAGAATCAAACATACTCGTTACGTTCCAAGAAGAAACTATTCAACTTGTTCCATCATATCAACATAGAGACAATGTCGGAATAACGCGGGCTCAATTTGACTCTGAGTTTGAAATCTAAAAGTACTCAACAGACACACAGTACACTCTTTTGGCAAGTCTCCCATTGTACGTGAGGCTTTATCTGTTTACCCTAACCCCTCCGCCCCCAAGAGCAATTGCGACATGATTGACTCATTGTAATTTTTGTATCAAACAAACACCAAGTAAATTATTGTTACAAAAAAAACCAACTATTTTTTACTAAATAAACTGTAAAGCCGTGAACGGAAGATCCTGCTTGATTGAACGTCGGATCTGTCAGGAGATTTAATCAGCCAAACTTGAAAAGAAAAACGATGATAAGTTAAAGACCACTGCAAGGCTGATACAACGTCGTGTATTTAAAACAATATTTCTGCTGGCCAGCCTAGCCTTCTTCAGATTTAGATGTTACTAAAATATAAAAAAATGAATTTACAATATGATATAGTGGTGGATGTCGTAACACATATTTCGAAACCTAAAGGAGTGGCGGGAATGACGAACAAAACAAACTAGTAGACATTTTTTACTCCATGCTCAGTCAATTCTGTTGCCAAAGCGATTTTCTGAAATCCATGGTCGTTAAGCCAGTCAGA
>JAHPZR010019364.1:57500-70000 GCA_019787425.1 Platygyra sinensis | reverse complement strand
TTTTATACACAGTTTATTATGTAAATTATGTTGACTGCGGGACTGCGGTAGTAGGATTTTGAGGGGTATTTCAGTTGCGGGGTATTCTGAAGTTAAGCCTGTAACACATAAGTTATTTATTGTAAAATGATTTTAGTAGAGAAGGAATTCGGCCACCTAAAGGGTGTCGATAACCAACCTCTGCACATTTGACCAAAAGATTTTTATTGTCCTGTATTTCACTCTTCTTTTTACTCAGCTACATTTTCTACATTCATCCAATAGGCCATTTCCGAGTTGCATTTTGCCTGTGTCAAAACGAGTCTAAATGCGAAACCATTCATATGATTTGCACCTACAGATTAATTTCACAATGATCAAACTCATTTTCACACTAAGACTCGTTTTGAAACAGAGGCACAAGGATACATTCATCCATGAGCTGCTCACAGGAGCCTTTGATTTGGTATAATGAGGGTATCGAATGGTCTTTGCGAGCATGCGAGCAGTGCGTTTTTTTTGCGAGCACGAGCAGTGATCAATTTTCTCATGCGAGCAGCGAGCACTTTAGAAGTTACAAATGGCGAACAGCGAGCACTTCGTAAATTTTCCGCCAGCTGGAATGTCTCTTTATTAAAACGTTGTTTTGCGTCAAGTAATCTGGCCGACACTTTCAAAACAGGACAACAGGCGCAAAGTTAGGCAACATGATAAGGCCTTATCGCGGTTCAACCATTCTTAGTAGCTTACAGCCAAATTATGCCTTATTTAATATGCTGTTTGCTGCAAAATTACTTCACTTAGCTTCACGAGAGTCAGTTGGTTGACGTTAAACGGGATCTGAAGCCTCGTAGGGCCCTGATTACAAGCAAGTAGGTTCCCTCTCAAAAGGATTAAATATAGCCCGCCTTTACAAGCGAAATGTTTCAGGAAGGGTTACCCTGCTACCTGACAGTGAACTCAGGCCGGTCAGTATCAATAAACGCCTACAAAACGAGGAAGCAGTTTTCCAGAAACATTCAAGAAAATAATGCTTATGCTACACGGGTCCTAACGGCAGGGAATTTTAACGAAAATCCGAGTATGCGAGCACTTGCAAAGCGAGCACGAGCAAGCGAACACTCATCTAATTTTTGCTAGCAATTCGAGCAAAGGCCAAGTTTTTCGAGCACTTTCAAATTGGATGGGACCATTCGATACCCCTATATATTGCATCACGACCTTATTCAGTGGTCTTAATTAGCCTAAGTTTCAAGAATTGTACTTAAATACCTTACAAAGTAGAAAAGTTGGCGTGAAGTCAGTCGGTACAAAAAAATAGACATTCGAGAAAAATGCACTTAAAGTTTCTTACAAGAAGTATTAACCATTTAAAGGAGGAGGTCACTCCAAAAAGCGTGTCTTTTTGTCATCACCAATAAAAAGTTTATATTGAGTTAAGTTACTCACCGAAGTTTCAGCTTCTAAAGTGCATTCTATTCCAAGAAATTTTTCTCCAAAGAAGCCTAAAATTTGGCAACGGCAGCCGCCAGTTTGAAACAATTGCTCAGCGGCCAGGCCGGGCTAGGCCGCTAAGCGAGACGTCATCTTGTTTAAGAGAGATTTTGTCTTGGCAAGCGTCTATACTCGAGATCATGGCAAATCTTCAACTTTACCGTTTAAAGCCAGAACGTGTTCCTCATCCTGAGGATAGCGAAAGCGAAAACGAAGAAGTAAACGATCGGTTATTTTAGAAGGCACATTTTGGTGTTCTTGTGAGCAACGTCAAATCATACCAACACAAAGAGAATGTGTTTGTTACCGTGAAGGTAGAATTTTAAGCTTATAGTGCATTGGTTGCAGTAAATGGAAAAACAATTTTCTTTGTAAATTGCTTTAGACATTAAGAGGTGGTTCAATAAAGCCGTAAGCAGTTATTTTTTTACGTCAACTGTTTCTATTTTAATTTTACTTCTTGGCGGTGACACGAAAGGATTTCCTGTATCATTGCAAACAAGAATTTTCGATGGTTTAAACCGAGCAGTGCCAGGAACTTTAGATTATTGATTTTTTGAACAGCATCTTGTTTTAGTCTCCTCTTTCCTGATCTTCGCACCCAGCGTTTCGTATCTGTAACTGACATCGTAACAATCGTCTATGAAGGTTTCATTACAAACGAGAAATTCTTAAGTGTTTTGTCATAAAATGTGCGGTCCTGACGAAGCTGATGCAGCCACATTATTGCCAACGTTTTGTTCTAAAGGGCAAATTTTGGATCTTTAATCGATCGATTTGAACAACCAAGGGCAGAACACGACGCCATTTTCACACAAGGAACCAGCCAAGAAAAGCCTGAGAGCGTACTACGGAGCCAGCTGCACCACAAGCTTCCCGCCAAATTCAAGTTGGTCAGTATGACGTCACGCTTAGCAGCCTGGCCGCTGAGCACTTGTTTCAAAATGGCGGCTGCCGATGCCGAATCTTGGGCTTCTTTGGAGACTAATTTCTCGGGACAGCATGCACTTTAGAAGCTGAAACAGTAACTTAACTCAATATAAACTTTTCATTGGTGATGACAAAAAGATACGCTTTTTGGTGTGACCTTCTCCTTTAGCAAGCCGCAAATAGCGGGGGTGGGGTTCCGATTGGATCTCAGGGGAGGGGGTGCAATGGTTGTTTTATTTTGTAAAAAGTTACAGCAGTTTTAGGAAATATTCCTCTTCATAAGGGAAATGAATGAGCCTGTGATGGCAATTCGATGCAAAACCTTTCATTACTAGTTATACCAATCGAGTTGTGCATGTCTTCAAAGCTTTTCTACAAAGTTTCGTTCAGATATGTTAAAGTTCACTCATGTTTTTTGTCTCGTTCTTATGGTAAACAGCCGTTGCTATGGCCGTTGCTAGGTAAAAAGAAACTTATATCACTGTGTACTTTCCTTAAATTTCACACTCATCTAGAGGAAAATTAGCAAGATCGTTTCAAAATGTTATTGACCAGTGTTCAAGGGTCTTAAATCATGTATTTTCAAGAAATTGAATATTTCATGAAAATCACCATATTTACTGTAAGGTATCATACAACCTTAACTGATTAGCCAAATTACGGCAAAGATAAGTGTCAGTTTAGTTATCTTTCAAGCAAACCGAACTTAGCCTAAGCAATACGCATTATTAATGCAATCCTTAGTAACAGAGCAGGGGGGCATAAATGTAACTTGCTATTCATAACCAGTCCTACAGCTCAGTTTCTTTACATATATAGCTTATATGGCAGCCACTTACCGTTAAATAGCTGCGCTTTTTTGCGAAAGAATGTTTTTATTAGCTAGGAAGATAGTCTCTTTTGTCTTCTTTAGTCCCTCATCTATTGTCTTCAATCGCTTTTCAAAATCTGCTTCCTTTTCTTGTCTATTCTGTTGCAACTCTGACAATTTGTCCTTAAGATCAGCAATTTCCTTGTCCTTTACCGAAAGAATTTCTTTGAAATGAGCAATTCTCTCATGTTTAGCTGAAATAGATGAAATAGAAAGACGAAAATTGAGCTCGCCCAAAACTTACTTTACATTTTTACTGAGCTCTACGTGCTACAGCTGAGCGGCTAAGTCAATTCCCTTTCTTTTGGTTTGAGAATGTTCAAAGCGTTTACAAATCAAGAATCGCTTCTAGAAAATATGACTTTCACTATTCTTGCAATCTCTCATTAGATTAGTTGTCATAACTGAAAAGATTTGCCCGCGAAACTAGTGTAACTTATGTAACAACTTGTGGAACTGCATATGTATATTTAACAGCGAAAAATTAACATCATCATACATCATTTTGAAACTTACCATTACATTGTGCTTCGAGGATGGCAATCTCTCCTTTGAGCCGCTCATTTTCTTGTTTATACTAGGAGAAGAAAAAATGATGCATATAAGCTTTTTAAAACGTCGGAGGGTTAGCAAGGCAAGCGCTCTTAGCATTTGGAGGCAGTAGAATAAAAGCAAAAGAACCAAAAGAAAAAAGTACCGAAGCGCTCGTGTTTCGTAAATTATTTCTTTGAACGAACTTTCAATTTTATTTTCGAGATGAATAAGTCGTTGATCAGGTAACTTTCATATAAAGTACACAAATCTGTGTCGAAACAAGTAATTGGAGTTTCCGCGCGCTTATGGTTTTTCTCCTGTAAAAGGACTAACTGGAAAGTTTTATCCGAAACGGATAAAGAACAAATACGCTACTGGGATAGATTCTTCAATTCCATTATTATTTCACCTGATGTCTGATGTAGAACGAGGTTGGTAGCGGACATGTCCATCTTGCCCTCAATTCGTTACATTTTAGACGAAAACAAAACTTTCAAGCAAATACATCTAGTGTATCAGATTCGTTTCTGATGAACTGCGCGCTTTTGAAAAATTTCAATTCCATATTGTGCCGATCATTAAAACTAATAGCTGCTTTGCTTTGTAAGTGCGGCGCTAAATTCATGGAGGTTGGTAAAATCCGTGACGGTCTAGTGACAATCCGTGGCGGGTGAAGGCCAAATTCGCTTTAAAAACTTAAGTTTTCATTGAAAATCCGTGACGGCCTAGTGATAATCCGTGAGGGGTGAAGTCCAAATTCGTTTTAAAAACTAAAGTTTTCATTGAAAATCCGTGACAGCGTAACAATGATCCGTTTTAAATAAAAGAAGGTCTGATTACCTGGCAGCGAGTTGTCTCGTACGGCATTATATTTAAAAACATTAACAAGACAACGCCTACCTCTTTGGCCATGATCTGCGCCCCATGAGAAGAGTCGAGTGGCTCATGTTTGTTAGCAGGGGACGTTTTCGCAGACTCTGGTACATCTAAAATGTAATTGCTTAACCACATGTTCCTTAATTTTTCCATTAAGATTTTGACAAACACGAAAAAGTACTGGCTATCTTTACACTGTGCATAGAAATCCCGTAACACGAATGCGAAAAACTTTTACTGTGAGCAGTTGCTATGACTATTTCCATGGTAACGGACAGTGAGGTCACTTCATGACGTCTTACCTCGTCTTGGATTGGAGCGTGAACCCTCGGTGCTGAGATTTTAACGTGCGAAAACGCAAATTTTAAATCTCGCTCTCGACTATCGCTGAAAGTGAAAAATCTCCGGGGCCAGTTGATTGCAGTTGGTTGACTCCAGGGCTCGTTGAACATTGATTTTGGCAAAAGTCGATAATACGAGACTTATTCTTAGCTGTTTGTGGAATCGGTTTCAGACCGGACTAACAAACCGATCATTTTTTGGTGAGGTTTATAACCGATGCGAAATGTGGTCGTTTCTTTTAAAGTTTAAAAACATTACTTACCTTAAAATGCCCCAAAATATATTCTGCACTAGCCACCGTTTTCTTGTTGCATTTCGTTTAGTATTGTAGAGACTTGACTGAACTGTTCTTCACTCACATGCGATATGCTCTATCGAGGAAAAATTTAAAAGTAACGGCAGTATGATCACACTGACTGAATGATTGCGCAGCACGGCTCGCGCAAAGTTTTTAAAAGACGTGTTTCTTATAAAATAAACCGGATGGAGTTTTTTTTTCGTAAAAATTATAGCAAAGGGAGCACACAATGGCTAAAATTTTAAAAACTATATCATGTGAACCCATGCTCGCCTGTTTTTTTTTTTTAAGGCCCGGTTCATACGTCGCATTTCTGCCGTGTCGAATTCAATTCAACGAATTAAATTCGGCAGAAATTCGACGTCTGAACCAGTTGCCGCATTTCTGGCGCACGTTCGACTGGTCTTGTCGCATTATCCGACAAAAATGCGACACCGATTCAGACGTCGAATTTCTGCCGTGTCGAATCTAATTCATACATTATGATAATGTATTGAGCTTGCGTAGACTGAGGCTAGCTATCCAAGATGGCGTCACAGTAGGAATAATCAGATTAAGAAGAAGAAAGTTCTTTGTCTGACAATGAAAATTTGGTCCCCCCGAAAAAAAAAAAAGAGACGACGCATAAAAGCGCAGCTGGCGACAGGATCGGTTAACTCGTGCTGCATTTTCACGGAACAAAATGAGCACAATCAACAGCAAAAGTTGAATCATTAGCTTTTGCTGAAGACAATGCAGCATATACTTTTGCATTGTCAGCCTCCTCGTTCGCCTTTCTTCAATAATTTTTTGCAAAATAAAAACCCTCCGTTGTGTATCTTGGTCGCCATATTAGATAGTTACGTACCCTTTGTAACATTTTCCCGCTGACCGACATACACAGCAGTATCAATTCAATGAATTAAATTCGGCAGAAATTCGACGTACGAATCAGCTGTCGCATATCTGCCGCACTAAATTGAATTGAATTCGACACGGTAGAAGTGCGACGTATGAACCGGGCCTTATTTTGTTTTGGCATGCGCACGCTGTTAAGTTGATGTCAGACCGCGGCACGACCTGGGCAGGACTGTACTCGTATGCAAATTATAAACATCATAACTGCGCATGCACGCCGTAAAGACAGTCAGAAGTTCGGGGATACCGTGTAGCATGAAAATTTTGCGGGTTCTAATTTTTCCGAATTTTGCGTATTGACCTCGATCCGCAAAAATTAGTTCCCCCCGAAAAAAATAGCCGCAAAATAAAACGCCGCAAAAATTACTCCCTTCGGCCAAATTAAAAACTCTGCTTTAAATGGACTTGTGCTACTGGGGCGTTATAAATTGGACTTAAACATAGTGCGGTAGTCTGTTACGAAAACAAAAACATGTACAAAGAACAAAAAATGTCAAGTGAACAGCAATTCAGTTCAACCGATTGGTGCAAATGGGTCATATGAAGGAACAACATTTGCTAGGGCGTCTGTAATGCCGCATATTTACCATCCTTTGTTGATGATCGCGGGATTTTTCTGCATGTATTGATAAAATCTGCCTCATTGTGTTACAGTGGGGCGTAGTTTTGCATTTTAGTACACCGTTCCCGGCTACATCTCAAAGTTTAATACCACATCTTTTGACTCGAAATGCTCTCTGCATTCTTACATTCATACTGCTTCCTTGTAAAACAATAACTGATAATATTGGTCGTGGAAAACCTCATTACCGTCTTAACAAAAGAGTGTTTT
Organism: Platygyra sinensis; assembly: GCA_019787425.1. Lineage (NCBI taxonomy): Eukaryota > Metazoa > Cnidaria > Anthozoa > Scleractinia > Merulinidae > Platygyra > Platygyra sinensis. Next base: position 62,947 of record JAHPZR010019364.1, on the reverse strand, counting down.
GTTGTGTATGGTAGGGATAGGCTTTTGTTTTGCTGTTGTTCAGTCCCTTTGTGCAGTAAAATATTACAGTGAATACCGAATTATTCTCCATTAAATATGTAAGTAGAGTGAGCTTTGACGCAACATACCGTAAAATAAAAGTTGAAAATACCATATTAAGGTTTCTTCCACTTAAATATACTACTTGAACAGAGAATCTCAAAAATTAGTTCCCACCAGAAATTTCAGTCATCTCGAACCGCAAAAATTTGTTCCCGCAAACCGCAAAAAATCGCCAATCCGCCAAATTTTCATGCTCCACGGTAACCATCGTAACCTCTTCATTAGTGTTACTTTGGGTCTCAAAGAGCAAACCCTCGAGCAGCTCGTGTACTAAACTGCTGTTCGTGTTAGTGGACCTGAGTTTTACAATATCAAAGAAGCAATCAAAAAGTAGTCCATTTTCTTTTATAACATGGCTACATGCTAGCTACATGCTAGGCGCGGTGGCCTCATGCCGGTTAGCGCGCTTGACTCTGGAGCGAGAGCTCCGTGTTCGAGCCCTGGCCAGGGACACTGAGTTGTGTTCTTTGGCAAGACACTTTACTCTCACGGTTTCTCTCTCCACCCAGATGTACAAATGGGTACCGGCAAATTAAATTCTGGGGGGTAACCCTGTGCCGTTGGACAAGCATCCCATCCAGGGGGGAGTAGAAATACTCCTAGTCGCTTCATGCTACAGAAACCGGGATAAGCTCCGGCCTGATGGGCCACAGGCCCGAATGCAGACTTTACCTTACTTGCTAGCACGCGCTCTGATATATGGCTAATTTTTATGAAAAAGAAATGGATGGTTCATAGAGATGGTTCAGCATGATGTCATTGTCGGTGAAATTTCTTGCTAGCAAAAGTTTTTCCTCACAACGTTTTTTGCCGGAGTGAAACGTAAATTTAGCTCTTACTAATGGATAGTAATAACCCAACAGTTGAGTCAGGGTTTGTCGATGACTTTGAACATTTACAAAACGTGTCTGAAATGGTTGTAGAAACATCGGGAGCGTCGAAAGATCAACAAAGCGAAAGTGCTACCAGTGGAAACAACATGTGCACGTGCACGTGTAGCGAAAGTGCTGACAGTGGAAACAACATATGCATGTGCACGTGCAGAATATGCAATTTGATAAGTGCAGAAAAAGCGACTTTACAGCGTAAAAAATGTATGGCTATGTTATAAAAGCAATGGACAATGTCTAGCGTGCGTCCATCCAAATCGGGATGCACTTGGATAGTTGGGAGAGCACTTAAGTAGCTAAAGATGCTCTCGGCTGCGCCTCGAGCATCTCTTACACTACCTTCGTGCTCTCCCAACTATCCCCGTGCATCCCGAATTGAATGGACGCGCGCTAGACATTGTCCATTTAACAAATTGACGTCCGTTTTTTCATGTGTCTGTTCTGTTATTGATCATGAATTTCGTCATAGCATTGTCAATGTTATGTGAAATTCATTGTCAATAACAGGACAGACGCATTTAAAACTGACATCAATTTGTTTTTTACGATAACAAAATGTTGAATTGTCTGCTCTCTTTTCTTAAGGAAACTTAGTGAATATTCATTATTGCGCGAAAAAGTACTTAGAACTTCCATACGTTTCGAGGCTGCTGCCTCTTCATCAGTTGATAAAAGGCAACTGTCTCGTTCCTTGACGCATCGCATAAATTATAAATTCACATGTCTGTCCGCTTATTGACAATAAAAATTAGCCAATGAGCGCGCGAGAATTTCTGCAGTTATCGTAAAATCCTTAATTTACAGAAAAATAACGCGGGTATGATACGTTCTTTTAGCCTTGGTTATTGTTTCATTAGACTTAAAATCTAAAGTAATTAAAGTTTTGTTTGTGAAAGCTGTAGTTCTCTACCTTGCTATGAATACCTCCTAGAATGTTAAACAATCGGAGGACACTCTTCCCACGCGTTAACTGTTGAGCTGTAAATATTTTGGTTACGATACTGAAATGTGGCATTTCTAAACGTTGTCTTATAACTGCGGTGTATCTACAATCAGCTGAGTAGAACAATAAGTAGTGTGGTTTACTCATAGTTATCATGCACGGTTAGTAAAATTTTGCTGGTTAATTGAAAATAAAAGATGAAAATTCACTTAAACTTGCATATTTCTGTATACAGTCGAACCTCAGATTGCGGCAACCTCTCAGAAGCGACCGCCTCTCCTCTCCTTTTCGGGTAAATATTGAAAATATTTATTTTGGAACGCGCAGACAGTTTCAAAACAGCATAACGTTGCGGATTGCAAATAACGATCTCGCCATTTCACGTGGTCGCTTAACACCTTAAGGTGACTCGACCCAGTTTCTTTTTGGGGGGTACCATCCTACTTTGAAGCTCTCTAGTATCCCCACCTTTACTTTTATCGTACGTCTAACACATAGAATGGATAACATATAGATCAATCTACAATATAACATAAATTTTTGAGGCGATAGGAGTAAATGTCACGTGGTTATAATGCCACGCCCCTTTGAGGTCTGAGTCGAAAATCTACTGTTGCTGGCATTTTTTCGTGAAAATCTCTCGGCTACACATAGTGCGCATTAGTGCCTTGCGCTGAACAGAGTCTCACCAAAATCGCAAATTCAGCAGTTTCCAAATTTAGGTCATAATTTATGCGAAAATGGTAAGCAAACTTTACACGATTATCTCTTATAAACAATGAAAGTGATCCCTTTATTTTGGGGATCGTTAGAACAGATGGGTCCTTGCAAGTCAGCAAAAAGCTTTAGGGCCTTGTAAATGCGCGCGATTTCGAGCAAAGCAAACATATAGAAATTATAGTTTTAGCTATTTGTTGACGTTTGTCAGTGTTTAGGATTCCTTCTCACAAAAAAAGCATTTTCGTAAAAATTCGTAGTTTTTTTCCCTTCAATTTTATTCAGGGCCACAATTGATTAACTAACTACCTGGATTTTGAATTTCATGGTCATTGAAAAACTCTGAAATTATCTTCTATAAGCCCAAACGCGAGTAAACATTGAAGATTTTTAGCGTTTTGCCTGAGTTTGTGCTTTGGGAATTGTCTATTGTTTCTAGTCTGTCATTGTACGGCATTCTTGCTCAGCACGCGTGCAATGACCACGCTTGGCTGTCTTCCGAATGCTCTCCGAGATATGACAATTAGCATGAAAAAATAGAAGGGATTCCCGTCACGTAACGTCTCCAGCTAGCTGAGTGTACATCATGCCGAGAATTAAAAACTCTAAAAAGAAAATGGCCGGGGTATTAAATGCTATTCGTGAGAGAAAGGAAGTTCACGGAGAAGAGATTGTGCTTCCGGGTCGTAAGTGTCCATTATTCTAAGAGTTATTTAAACATTATTGAGCTTAATGTAAATATCATTGATTCATGATACGACGTCCTAATATCGCGAACTTTGTATTTCACCATCAGGAGAGACCATCAGGAGAGTCCCTCAGAGAGTGCAGCAAGAGAGAGTAGTGAGATAAAAAGAAAGAAGAGGATACAATATGAGGAAAAATGTGAAAAGATGAGAGCCAGTAAACTAGCTGCAAAAGAAAAACGATGCAATGCGTCAGTTTCATCGCCCACGAGACCTATTTTACGTTCGGACCCGCCGTATAAGAAAATAGGGAACGCTAGCCAAGAATATATTATCAACCTGGAAATGCTTACGGAAGCGCTTAAGAAATGTCAAGGGGCCGTTAGAACTAGCCAACAGTTGCCAAGACGTGCAACCGGAAGGACCGATACCTATTTTAAAAGTAAAATGCAGTAATTGTTGCTCCATCAACAGTATCCGCCCTGCCGAGAGCCACCGAACTGGCAAACGGGGGCCAGCGACTCTTGAGATAACTTCCAGAACAGGTCTCGGGGCCTTGCATACCGGAATCGGCCATTCACAGTACTCGGGTTTGATGTCTGCCCTTGGTCTTCCCTCACTGACTTCGCGAAACTTCAAGAAACGAGAACGAGAAGCTGGAGGTGCCATTGAGAGTGTGGCCAAGGGGTCGTGTGCCGCGTTTACGGAGATGGAAAGGGACCTCTCAGCGAATGACGGTCAAGGGAAAGGGCCAGTGGCAGTGGGCGTGTCCTACGACATGGGATGGAGAAAGCGTGGCAAGAGCTACGATTCCTTATCCGGAGTGGGGACTGCAGTGGGGCTAAAGACGGGAAAAGTGATCAGCTATGCCACGCAGAATACCTTATGCCGAGTGTGTCAAGAGGCTGTTGCTAACAACAGGGAGCCCACCGTGCACGACTGCCGTCGTAATCACGAAGGCTCATCCAAAAGTATGGAGGCCAACGTTGCAGTGCAGCTATTTGGTAATGCAGTGGAAGGTGGCGTACGTTACTCGACGTATGCTGGTGATGACGATAGCACAACAGAGAATCGGTTGCAGTCATTGGTAGCCTATGACATAGAAAAATGGAGCGACATCAATCTCGCAAGCTGCACGCTGGGTTCCAGACTATATGCTGTCAAGTCCAAAGTGAAGGGTCTCAGCCCAGCAGTTATTGGATATATCCAAAGATGCTTCACGTATTGCATAAGACAGAACAAAGGAAAGGAGTCATCCTTGTTGGAGGGGCTGAAGTCGATAGTGCCACATGTGTTCGGAGATCACACTCTTTGCAAAGAATGGTGTACATACCAGCATGACCCAGAAAACTACAGACATGGCGACCTTCCTGGTGGAAGAGATCTTCAGGTAAATTCACAATTTGTCAATCTCGGATGAAACGTTTCTATCTGTTACCAGGAGCGAGGGATGTTCGCGTTGGTTTTCGTCCATTCTAGACAAGAGCACTATAGCCAGAGAATAGTAGAGATACTTTACCGGTATATACCGTGGAATGGGCTTCTACTGAACATCTATCACGGAATAGATAGCGAGTATGGGAACCAATCAGATTTCAATAATGCTTGTCGAAAGGCATGCTTTGAGGTCGAGATTCTTTAACTCACAAAATGCGAAAATTGCACTAGAATAAATCTTTGAATAATTAGCAGAGAAACTATACTTCGTACAATATTGTTAGATAAAGGCAATTCACCAAAATATGTCCGTATGATACGAAAATCGACACCTTGGCCCGCAAAGCATCTTAGTCGATAGCCATTCTTGCTTTTTTCAAAGTGTTTTGGTGTCGCATAGATAATGTAAAATTGTGTCATTCTAGGGAGAAGATCTGCGAGCTAGTATCGAGGATGCTATGAAACCTTTTCTCACTGAAGAGGCAGCCAAAAAGCTTGCTCCATGTGGGTCCAGCCAGCAAAACGAATGCGTCAACAGTTCGATTGGTACGAAAGCACCAAAAATTCGTCACTACGATGGATCTGAGAGTAGTGATTTCCGCACGGCGGCAGCAATTTCGCAATTCAATGAAGGGTATGGATATGTTAATCAGGCAGCGCCACTAATGGGTG
>JAHPZR010019364.1:0-52500 GCA_019787425.1 Platygyra sinensis | reverse complement strand
GGTCATTACTGCGTAAACCAAATCCCTAGGCACCTGGAGACCTTGTACCTCCCGTATCTTCTTATGCATGGCTCTGTAGCCAAGAAGCTTTCCTGGACCGGAAATCTCTTTCTCTACTGCATCTTCCACTTCATTTACCTCGACATTGTGGTCAGTAAATTGAATTCCAAAATACTCCATTCGGCGTACCAGACTTCTAAGGCTCCATGCGTACATGGGATAATCCTTTCTCATAAAGTCTAATATTTCTAATCTCCTTAAATTCACTCTGACAAACTTAGCTAGGTCGTTCCTGTAATATCCAGTCCAGCAGTACTGTTCAGTTTTGCACATGCGCAGTAGCATCGCTTGGTGTATTGCCACGTGTTATTCAGAGTGTGTTTAGTCATTAAACGGCATCTAAGAGAAGACACGCAGTTGTTCTGGTTGTTACAGTTCCTTAAATCAATGTCATCTTTCCAATCGATGTTTCTGATCCGTGGCTCCGCCATATTGGATCTCACATCTGCATGGGCATCGCAATGCACCTTGGTCTATGGCACACATAGGCTGTCGACTTTTTTTTCCAGCTATGGCACTCATAGGCCACATTCAATTTTTTTTTATTGGATCTCACATCTGCATGGGCATCGCAATGCACCTTGGTCTATGGCACACATAGGCTGTCGACTTTTTTTCCGGCTATGGCACTCATAGGCCACATTCAATTTTTTTTTATTTTTATTTTTTTTTTCGGCTATGGCACTCTTAGGCCACACTCATATTTTTTTTATTTATTAATTTTTTTATTTATTTTTTTTATATACATTAGAAAAAAAAAGTAAATTTATTAAAACGAAATTGAAATATAAAAAAAAAATTAAAAAAAATTAAAAACACAAATAAAAAATAAAAAAATAAAAACAAAGATGAAAATAATTAATCATTTAAATAAAAAAAATCGAAAAAAAAAAACAGAAATAAAATAAAACGATCCTTGAATGTATGGTCATTTGACGGCTTTTTCCTATGGCACGCATAGGTAAAGTCTGCATACGAGCCAAGTGGCCCATCAGGCCGGAGCTTATCCCGGTTTCCTTAGCATGAAGCGACTGAGAGTATTCTACTCTCCCCTGGATGGGATGCTAGTCCATCGCAGGGTCACCCCCCAGCATTAAATTCGCCGGTACCCATTTATACACCTGGGTGGAGAGGGGCACTGTGAGAGTAAAGTGCCTTGCCCAAGAACACAACACAATGTCCCAGGCCAGGGCTCGAACCCTGACCGCTCGATCCGGAGACGAGCGCACTAACCATGAGGCCACCACGCCTCTCACATGACACGCATAGGCCACCATACATTTCCGATGGATTGAAGGACAAAATAAGCAAGGCCGGCCTGGACATGAACACCCTCAGCGGTTTGTATAATGCAGGAGGTTCAAGGGCTTTGCTAACAATTTTAGCATTACCTCCAAGCAAAACGAGCAACAAAGATCCTAGAGCGAAACCAAGAGTCACAAAAAAACTGACAGTGCTTACCAGTGTAGTAATTTTTTTCGCAACCAGATAAAAAGATAAGTAATGGGTTGGTTTAATTATTGGCTTGCATTAAACCCATTTATTATATGGCTAGTGTTTGTAGTCGATATAACGCGCGCTCTGATTGGCTTAGTGCAGCTTCACGCCAGGGCATTATTCTCCCGTAATGCCCACGGGCCGATTACGGATTATGCAAATTAGGAAAGGAAAAAACACGAAAGGTTATCCAAAGCTAGAACACATTTGCTTTATTTACATTGAAAATCATTGCGATACAAGACGATGAGTGGCGATTAACATTCAGAGAGTTAATTATATTACTTTTTAAGGAAAAAATGAAGTTACTTCGGCAAATTACGAACGAGTTAATTGGTCAGGAAGAAATTGAAATGTTCATACATCAAAAAGCAAAACCACGAAAGGAAAGGACAACTGCCAGTGAAATGAAAACATTTCAGCGATATTTGTCGTCAAGAAACAAAGCAAGCAGAGTAGAAGTTTTGGACTTACCGGCTACTGTCCTTGACCACTTATTGGCAAAGTTTTTTTTTAAGATATCGGAAAACGGATGGCGACGATTATGAACCTGACACCCTGTCGGGTTTCAGCGAGTTTGCATTGAAGTATACATGAGAGGTTCCTTTCCGAAGGCAGGTCTCCCGGCCTTTCACTGTTCTTTTACCATTCAAAAGGCAATTGGTGGCACCAGAGCAGTACAGCAGTCAACATCAACAAATTCTCTTGTTGTACATGTAACACAAGCCGCAGTTTAGCCGGTTTAAACATCTTCAAGGAACATCAGATTTAAACAGCCGAGTGGTTTTTTTTTCCGGTGTGGACATCCACAGCATCTGTGAGCGCCAGTTCAAGATCTTTAATGGGCCAGTAACTATAATCCAGGAAACTCAGAAAAGGCGAAGAGTTTTCATCGAAAGTGACGACGAAGAGTAGTGCTGATTCCGTACAAATTGTGTTTTCTTTTACCGACACAGCCGCACGGCTTTTGAGCAAGTTTGAAGCACTTTTCTGTAGGAATCGACGTTTAGCGGGTGATTCTTGAGAATGTCGATGAAACTTCTCTCGTCATATAGTAACACAACTGTACTAAAATACTTTTTGCGGCCGTATTGATCATTGTTTTCCAAAAATAAATTTATTTTCTTGAAGGAGTACGCGTCAGTTCGCTGAATTGATTTGAAAAGATGAATGAATAGATAAGCGCGCGCATCACCGGATGTGAAGTAACGACTTCCCCTTGAATTTAGATTTTTTTCTCTCTTTAGAACCGTTTTCTTAGCCATATAATAAACAACTTAATAACCTCGACCATTCGGTCGTTACGGGAAAATCTCAAACCTCGGCCTACCGTATTGACCTCGCTATCGCTCAGTCAATACGGCAAGGCCTCAGTTTGAGATTTTCCCGTAACGACCTCACTCTCGGTTATTAAGTAGTTAGTAAAGAATGTTATTTTTAAATAGTAAGTAGATTTAGTGTGTAGCATTTCTTGATTTTTTTGCAAAGGCACAAGACGCACGAGAATTGAGTTGAACCTTTATGTATCACGCAATCGCCTGTCTCAGGTCGTACCAAAATTACCATATCTCGGAGAGCATTCGGAAGACAGCCAAGCGTGGTCATTGCACGCGTGCTGAGCAAGAATGCCGTACAATGACAGACTAGAAACAATAGACAATTCCCAAAGCACAAACTCAGGCAAAACGCTAAAAATCTTCAATGTTTACTCGCGTTTGGGCTTATAGAAGATAACGTCAGAGTTTTTCAATGACCATGAAATTCAAAATCCAGGTAGTTAGTTAATCAATTGTGGCCCTGAAAAAATTTGAAGGGAAAAAAACTACGAATTTTTACGAAAATGCTTTTTTTGTGAGAAGGACTCTTAAACACTGACAAACGTCAACAAATAGCTAAAACTATAATTTCTATATGTTTGCTTTGCTCGAAATCACGCGCATTTACAAGGCCCTAAAGCTTTTTGCTGACTTGCAAGGACCCATCTGTTCTAACGATCCCCAAATAAAGGGATCACTTTCATTGTGTATAAGATATAATCGTGTAAAGTTTGCTTACCATTTTCGCATAAATTATGACCTAAATTTGGAAACTGCTGAATTTCTCGAATTGGGTCTTTGCGATTTTGGTGAGACTCTGTTCAGCCCAAGGCACTAATGCGCACTATGTGTAGCCGAGAGATTTCCACGAAAAAATGCTAGCAACAGCAGATTTTCGACTCAGACCTCAAAGGGGCGTGGCATTATAACCACATGACATTTGCTCCGATCGCCTCAAAAATTTATGTTATATTGTAGATTGATCTATATGTTATCCATTCTACGTGTTAGACTTACGATAAAAGTAGAGGTGGGGATACCAGAGAGCTTCAAAGTAGGATGGTACCTCCCCAAAAAAACTGGGTCGAGTCACCTTAAAGAAGGCAGTAATGCAGAAACGTCGGTTGACTGACACTGCCATTAAGCGTCCTTTTTTAAAAATATTTTTAACATTTACTTGTAGTATAAAAGACGCTCTTTTAGAGTACTGACCCAAAACATATATCACAGTGTGTTCAACCTTGGTCCCAGGGCCTTTTCCCTTCCCACGCCATCGAAAAGGCCCTAGGAATGAGGTTGATAGTGTGTTGTTTAGAAGTTCTACCTCTTAGGCCATTTACTTTTTTTTTGTTTACTGTCGAATGCGTTCCCTGGTTTTGGGTCTGTCGGTCGGAAAAGAAAAAAGCCAAAAAAAGTTGAGAAGAAGTCTCGAACTAGGAGGCCTTGTACCTTAGCATAATAACATGCGTAGCCTGGAAATGACAAGACGTGGTTAAACTCAAACGTGAACAGCGAAAAAAAATCTACGACTGACTATAAGTTATGGTATGTCACATACGTACACAGATATGTGCCTTTTTTCAAACAACGACCTTGTTGTAAAACAAACATTTCATAAATGTCGTAATATATGTGTATCTAAAGATAAGATGAGCCATGAAATCTGCCTAAACATTGACAAATCTGGCTCTACAGTTGAATCTGCCCCACAATTTTAAGAAGTTCTCCCATTTACAGTCCTTGAAAGTACCACAGTTAATTGAGAAATAATCAACTTGCTTGCTATCTGTCCTGCTGCAAGTGCAATAAAAAGGGTGATCCCAGTCCTGAACATGCTTTTATATAATGTGCCAAGTGCCATTTCAAGTAAAAGCAGACAGCTTTTAAAGCACACTGGTTTGCTCGAGTGTTATTTCAAGACACAAATGATGACAGAATAGATCTTACTTTATTTGAAGATGCTATTCACCAAATTGCTACTCTGTAAAAACTAAAATCTTACATTAAGATTTAAGTCTTCTTGAGTAAGATAAAAGTATTCCTAAGAGAAGATAAAGTAATCTTATTATAAGATCTAGTTTTTTTTTAATTAAGAGAAATTCATCTTAACTTTAATGATACCAGTTTTAACCGTCTTAATTTAAGGCTAGAAGTGTCTTAGTAAATCGTTAGAGGAATAAAGGTCTTAATTTTAGACGGCGGGCATATCTTATTTCAAGACCCACAGATCTAACCTTAGATTTCGCCGCTCTTAAGCAAGACGCTTCTAACTTAATTTTAGAAAAATGATATTACATTAAGATGATATTTTATCTTAACTTTATTTTAAGACGCTGAGTAGGTTGTCAAGATGATAGCATCTTAATTAAGCGGGAGCACCTCTTAAGGTTTATGTACGTTGCCCATTAAGAGCCATGGTATATTGATATATTTTTGAACTGGCGATTCGCCACTTTGAACTCGTTATCGCCACTTTGAATTGGCGATCGCCACTTTGAACTGGCGGTTCGCCACTTTGAACTGGCGATCACCATTTTGAACTCGCGATTCGCCACTTTGAACTCGGTGTGCGACACTTGCAGACTTCCAGACCTGCAGACTTTTGTGATGTCGACAAACCATGCGACACTGGATAACAAGACTTTGCCATGCGCAGAACGTAACTGATCCTAGCGCGAAAATGGATCGTTCAGGTGAGCTTAATTTTTGTGCAGTCTTTTTTCTTAATTTTCTTTTGGGACTAAACTGTTAAATGACTTGTTCTAACGGTGGCAATTTGGCTAAAATAGAATCAACGAAGAATATATTAAGCGAAGAGCTGCAGAAGCTTCGATAACTTGTTGCTGTGTACGTGCTGTTCTCCATCCGATTAAATATTGTCTTCTATTTTCACAGAGGAAGAAGAAGAAGACACTAAACAGGTTAGTTGTAATAAAAAGCTAATTAAATAAATAATTCTGTTATTACGGCTCAGGCCTGGTAGCAACGAAAATGTAACTAATGCAACAACGAAGGATTGTTCAATAGTCTGTAATGTATCGTAAAAAATCAATGCTGTCAAGTAAATTTTGCCGCTAACCTTGGCTACATAACTTAATTCGTTGTTATTTTTGTAACAGGATTCAGCGAAGAAAATTCCACTAGTAAAGTGATCGTAGAAATCTTTAAAATGTTTTAATTCTTATTTTCTGAGACATAGGACTTCAACAAAATAGCAATCTTGCGTTACCACGTGAACTTTCAGAATTTGCATATTTTATGTTTCACCGAAAGCGATTCTTTCAGTTTGGCCACATCAAAGTCGAAGTTAAGTCAAATTACTAGCCTCTTAATTGCAAATATATTCATATTTTTAGAGTGTGAAATGTATTGGCATGTAAAATTTCCTATACTGATCCCTGGTATTTCAGCAAAATATCCATCTTGCATTCCAGCGTGCATGCTGTCAAAAGTTTCAAGGCTATTTTAATCTAGGTCCATCCACATCGGAGAAACGCTAAAGTACTAACTTTTTAATTACAAAAGATTTTAAAAATTTAAAAATTTATGCTGTCAGAGCGAGATGGGTTTGAGTGTGAAGTTTCCAATACTAATCCCTGACAATTGAAAAGCTGTAAATCCGCCCGTCAGACCCTTAGAGAAAAGATCGACTACTAGTAGTCTATGTTCACCAGCAACATTTTCCATACGTATTCAGATCTTTGTAATGTTTAAAACAATTCAAACTCCAATAAAAATTCACTCTTTAATGCCAGGGGTTTCAAACTTGGCAATATTGCTACTCGAGACACGCCATTTTCATTTTTTCCATCCATTTTGTGTCACGACCTTTTTGTGATTGACAAGGTCACGTGACCGTGTCATGCAAAATAAAAAGAAACTATTTGCGAGTGCACAATTAACCAAATCCCAGTTTACGCCCGCTGGTCAAGGGAGGAGCGGGCACTGGGAACAATATTCAAGAATGGCACTCTTCCTAGCTTAGTGTTTAAATCTTGCGGACGTTTTTTGGGATTCCTTTAATCAAGTAGCCATCGGCTTTCTCCAGTTTAGTGAATATCATATTTTTACTTTAGGTAGATAACAACGAACTCATGATGAAAGATTCTGATAGAGAGGACTGGTAAGTTTATTTCCCGTTTCTTGTTGTACAAATGTGTATTACTATGTATTAATATTGTATTAACATGTATTTGTAACACCAGAATAAGTAGACAAAAGTACGTGTTTATTTCCAGAAAATTGTAAAATTTGATAAATTAATGATACTTTATTTACCTTTTTACAGCAGTGATTCTGAGAATAGTGATTTCGAGAACAGGGATTCTGAGAACAGTGATTCCTCCGAGTCAACGTTAGAAGAGTTAAGGTAGTTTCATTTCATTATTCGTGATTTGGTTTCTGGCATGTAATAGTTCTGATTAGTAACCGAATTAAATAGCAACATGAATACAACAGAAACAAACCCAAAAAGGAAAAGAAAGTGTTATGAAACCCATAGAGCAGTTTTCAATCGAGTGCCGTAAGACCAAAACAAGGTAATTACTCTGGCCAATCACAAAGGAAACAGAACAATCCATTGTCCAATCAAAAGGACGCAATTTTACAGTGAAACAGAAGTAAAAAAGCATGAGGAAGTCACGATTGGTTTGGTTTTACTTTCCATTGTTGAGAAACTGGTGTGTATTCCTTAAACCAATCACCAGGCATAAAAAAAAACAGAGTTAAAGGGAATAACTTTCGACACTCAATGAAAACCGGCCTCATCCCATTTCAATCAAACCAGCAGTCTAATGAAAGCTAGTGACAAGGAGACTTCCCAAAAGGGTTAACACCAGGGGTTTCAATAAAAGCCGGTTACCGGTGGTCTGCCGCCTCTAAGGTTTCTTACCGCCGTCTGTTTGGATTTCATTACTGAAGGGCCTTGGAGCCACTTTAGTGGTCACAGCCACCTATTACATCTTCAATGGCCGCTTAGAACTAAAGTTATTGAAACCCTGGTTAACACTGACTTGACTTCGTGCCCAGGGCTACGGAGCGCTATTTTTCCGCTAAGATTTTTCGCCTAATGCATAAGTAAAAAGTACAACATAACGCCTTGCTTTTATTTTCAGAACCTCATCTAAAAAAAGCGAATTATTAACTTTGAAGATAAAAGACGTGAAGTACCTTCATGGGAAAATGTCTCTCCCATACGCGCCCATTAAAGACAATTTGGAGTCAGAAGAGGTGGTGAAATTTCTCATCAACCCTCCCAGCTACATAATATGCAGGGAGAAACCTTCACTTTGTCAATCAGATGCCATTTTTGTTGTCGATAGAGACCAGCTTAAACATGAAGAGGACTTAAAATCGGATGAATTTTCATGGAGAAACAACGGAACAAAAACAACAACCATCAAGGTAAACGGCAAGAGATATACTTTATCGAAAACTTATTTTCTTCATGCCAAGTATGGCAAGGGATTTAGGCGTCGTATGTACAGTGTGAAAGGGTGTGACGGCAAGCAGCATCGATACTCGCTCTTAACCTACACTTTCAAAGAGGAAGAACATGCAGTCACTCCAAGCAAGAAACAACGAACACAGCCGTCAACCCTGCAAACAACTGTTGCCAAGCTTAAGGTCATTCATCAGTATTGCATTGCGCATCCCTACCGCGCATAATTTTACGCGTGATTAGCGCGCGCACATAAGAAAATGGCGGCTTTTTCTCTACGACTGGACCTCGCCGGAGAAGTAAATCGTCATTTTCTCGAAAACGGCTACGGTGACCTATCATTTTTTTCTGTTGTTTTGAATTCAGTAGTTAATTTCTCTATGTAAAATAAATATGGGCCAATTCTCAGTGTTGAGCAAAAACAATTGTCCGAAACGTGAATTTAGCAAGCAATCGTGACTATAATCATGGTACTATTATAAGGATTTATATGGAATAAACAAGGTGCTGTTGCTCCTAAGGGAACATGGGGACCCCTCATGTTTATTCGCAAATTTAAGTTCCTATAATATAAACAATCAATTGGCAAAGTTTGAGAAAAATCTCAGAGTAGGTTCTATTTCAGTGGAATGACCTTAAAGAAGGGAAAAGTACAGGAGACGTGTACGGAGAAACACGCAGCGAGAGTGGTGGCCTTTTATCGGTAGAAAGTGTATCATCTATTCCGAAATCCTTAAAACAAATTCAAAAAATTAAGGAACGATCAAGAAGGAAGAGGGACCCTTTGGTAGCCACCAAAAGCACTCACAAAGACGAACTTTACGCGGTAATGCTGAAGTGTATAGAAGACAAGCTGGATATCAAGGAACGAAGCAGGTTTATTCGTTATGTTCAAGGGGCACCACAACCCCTCGCGTTTTTGGCTGATGAGCGCCAACTTAACGAAGTAGCCTGTTTTTGTACAAATCCGTCGGACCCCGCAATTTTAAGTGTGGACACTACGTATAACTGTGAGAAGTTCTACGTTACGCCAACAACCTACCGCCATAAACAAGTCACCACTAAGCGAACAGGGAAACACCCAGTGATGATCGGACCAACACTTATCCACAAGCACAGGGATGAAGAAGCGTTTGAGTACCTTGCCAGCTCCATGATTAGGGCAAATCCAAAACTGGTATCACTTCTGGCCATAGGAAGTGACAGAGATAGAGCGATAAAGAAAGGATTAAGCTCTCAGTTTCCAAGTGCTGTGTTTGTAGCCTGCAAGAAACACTTTGAAGATGATTTACAACGCAAGCTTTCAGAGCTGGGTATCAATGACAGGGTGAGAAAGGAATTCATGGCCGACATTTGTGGTTCAGGGGCGACTCAACAAAGGGGTCTGTTAGATAGGGAAAGCGAGATGGAATTTGAAAAAGACCTCGCAGAGTTTAAGCCTATCTGGGATACACGCGACTATGAAGCAAGGGACATGGTTTTGTCGATACCACAGGATTCAAAAGAGATGCTGCTGTACCCTATTCGGCGTGATCTTGGATTAGGTTATGAACACTATTACAACAATGACCCGGAGTCCATGCATCGCAATCTCAAGATCCGACAAGATTACAAAGCTTCTGACATGCCCACCGTTGTGGAAAACATTCGCAAGGAGAAGCACGTCCAGGCAGCTTTTGTTGAAGACGCCATAATTGGTGTTGGCCCATATGAATTGGCTTCCCCATTCAAGCAATTTCAAGTGGACGCACACGAGTGGACCTACAAATGGTCACAAAGGCAGCGGGACCAGGATTTAAAAACTTTCCACCGGTCAATTTTGCCAAAGAGGGAGCAGGACGTAATTGTGATCGATCCTGATGATGAGGCAAGTCTAACTGTTAGTTAAAAAAACGACCACCCCTGTGAACTTTCCATTCTTTCAGAAGATTATTGTGAATTGCCCACGGACAGAAGATGTGATCATAGCGATCCCTCTAGTGCCTCTGCAACTAATTGTGAACTGTCTGTGCCTTTTACTGAAACCGGACTATCCCCAGTTTACAGATTGGCATATGAAAAAGTTGTTCGACTTTCTGAAAGTAACAGTATTATAAAAGCTCCTGGGAAGCACGTAGGATATCTCACGGAGAGCGACGCTGGAACAGCACCAAACTTTGTACAACTAAAGAAGGATGGATGCTGTGATTGCCAGTGCCAGGCCTTTAAAGTGTCGTCCGTATGTTCCCATGCTCTAGCTGTGGCACACATTGCTGGATGTTTAGATAAGTACCTTGTTTGGTATCACACTAACAGTGCAGGAGTAAACCTGACGGCAACTGCATCAATTACTGCACCAAAGAATTCGGGAATGAAGCCTGGGCAGAGAAAGCGGCAACGATCAAGCCAAAAGAGAAGTAGCGAGCGACATACGGAGGAGTATTTGGGAAGGCAACCATATCCTCAGTCTTCAAGCGATGCAGGCCAAGTGTACACGCTGAAGTGGCTCTCGACATCTACTGCACATGTTTGCTATGGGTGTGGTGGACAACTGAGAGAAAGTATGTCCAACGTACCAGTTGCCCCTTTCGATGTTGTTTTGACCACGAAGGAGTACAGATCCTGGTTTGACAAAAACTCAAAGAAGATGAAAATAACAATTAAGCCAGAATCCACGCACTATCACATTAACCCAGTTTTTGTTCGGAAGAAGAATCCTCCTTTTAAGGCCACAAAGCATCTTCAAGTAACAGCTGAGGATCGACAGAAGCTCCTCTCCAGCCACAAGCAGCTTCTGCAACAAAGTTTAAACATCCTCATTCAATAAGGAAGTGACAAGGGAATCTCAGATGAGTTGTAGTGCACCGGTAGTGAAGAGGTGTTAGAGGCCAGACCATTGGACTTTTGAGCTTAAAGGGGTAATTTAGCTTGCGGAAAAAATCCTTTCCAAGCCTTTGTTCTTTTAAGACCCTATTAAGTATTTTCATCGAGTTTTTCCTAATGTTTTGGTGTATAAAATATAGCATTGAAAACTCCATGGAACATTTTCCTTTTTCGTTCCATGACCGTTTGCAGAATGTTTCTTTTCTAAACTCACCCAACCCTCCCCCTCTAACTTAAAAAGTCACATGGTTAGTCTTACAAAGAACGGCTGTGTATATCGACTTTTGTGTTCATACAGATACTCGAGTTCCTTTTCTATTTGTTTCAGTAAAACGTTGTATCGGGTGCTACTTTTACTAGTAAAAGTGCCGTTAAGGTTATTAAACTTTATTCTTTCCAGCGGGCTACTTGTTAAATGTCACCAATCGCAATATCGGTGTTCCTAAAAATATACAGTTGATAAAAGGTTTTTTGCTTTAATTTTTTAAAAAGGAAAAAAAAAGGAAAAAAAAAAGAAAAAAAAAAAGAAAAGGAAAATCAATATATTTCAAAGTAGCATCCACTTGTTTTTAATTTAACCTTCTTTGTTTTCAAATAATGTATTTTGGAGGGTACTTTGACAAGTAAAAGTGGTATCCCAGCAAAGTTAACTGCATGTTTATATTATTTCTAGTCATGTACTATGATGTACGTTGCCAAAGTCCCCATTAGGGAAGGTGTACTCGACCAATTTAACACAAGTGTGCAAGACAAAGGATTCCCTTAAGGGTTCAGGGTTTATGAATAGACATATCGTTGAATTAAGCCTTGGGAAAAAGATGGCGACTGGTACTTTTACCCACAGTTCTTAACGCAAGAAAACCCTCAAAACTCTCATAAAAACACAGTGAAAAGCTGAAAGGTTTTCAAAATCGGCATGAACAGTGTTATTAGTACATGTACGCATTTGGTAAAAGCAGTCTCATATGCTCTATTGGTTGGCTTAGGTTTGCAAGGGATTATGGTTAAACGTACATCCGCCATCTTTTTTCGAACTATGGATTGCACATAGGCACCATAAAACCACACGTGCGCCAAATTCAGACAATTGAAAAGGCGGTTCAAGTTTTCAATGAAGAGATATGAAGACCGCTCCCAATCTAGAGAATCAATCTATAAGACAATGCGCACAGCCAAGCAAAATCAGCTATATAGTGGTATTGTGCCTTATCTTAATTTGTTCAGCGTTCCCAAGTCACAAGACGATTTAGTTTATATTTAGGAATAGACCATTTGAACATTATGACTGTTGCTTTTAAAGCTTACTCACAGTTGCTGAAAAACTTCGTCATTCACGATTAGTTATTTTCAGTCCGCCATTGCGTTCATTCTCACAGCCAAATTGCGATGCCAGCAAGAGGTTCACACTTGAAACTCGCAAATTTAGAAGTTGCCGGTTTTCACCAACACGGCTGAGCGTCAGTGAAAATACGCCCTTTTTCTTGTAGCCATTGGCTTTTATAAATAGGGACGAACTGAAAGGATTATAAACTTGTTCTGCACTGAAGTGAGCAACGTGTGTTATGGTCAGTTTTACATGACAGGGTTGATAATACTCTTAGAAGTCCGCTGTACATTTTGCGTGACAAAGTAGCGTGACATAAATAGACTTTAAAAAATCTGACACCTGCTGCGAGTAGCCCCTCCGTTTCATTTTAATATCCGACATACCATTTATTGTTACTAGAAGTTAGAATTTGAAAGTCCTCGATAATGATTTCATTGTTTTAAAATCCCACCACGGAGTCGCGCTACCATTTGTCTGCCCAATTTAGTCCAGATTTCATAAGAAAATGACTGGGCTGTTCAAAATCGGCCCGATTTTTAAAAATCTGTTGCAGTGCAATAAAATTTAGGAATTGGGCCGATTCTCATTCAGATAAAGCAAAGAAAATCGTGCCAAGGAATTGCAGCGTCGAAATAACCTTGGGCCAAATTGGGCCGACAAATCGTACGTTCCGCGTGAACCAGCAGATGCAGAGGCATAGTTCATAGTTACGATAGTCGCAGCTCTACAAGTTTCCTTTGTTGAATATCATCAAAAACGTGAAATATAAAAATCAGAAGGAAATCAAAATCTTGAGTTGAGTTAAATTATAAAGGATATAAGGTGATTACAAGTTCAAGGTGAAGTAACCCTGTGATCATTTCCCAGAAAATATTTAAGAAATAATAAGTTCTGTTCACAACTACTGTCATACGTTTTCTTTATCACTTATCTCTTACTCGGTATTGGCAATAAAAAATGATAAGTAAGTTAGCTACACTACAAAACATTAATTTCTCATCGCATGGGCAGGAGAGACTTGGTCCATTCTGGTGGTGCTGACTCAGGATACACGAGAATGATTTAACCCGTAGCAGTCCTATCGAGGTTCGCTACGGGTTGTGAGTCAGGAGTTAATGACAGTGGAAGAAATGCGGGAATCAGTCACAACGTCAACCACACATCAGTACTTTCACTCTTGAGTGTAACACAGAAACATGCAACTCCATTTTTCCGTTTTTCCGTTACGTTTGCTTGCTGCGGAAACGTGGAAATTCTGGTAAGCACGTGATGCGAAGCGGAGGTTGTGCAGATTGAAAAAGTGATTTTGGGTAAGAACTACTGGTGTGCCGACTCTCCAGGTCTGCAAGTCTGCAAGTGTCGCACACCGCTTTGAACTGGCGATCTCTACTTTGAACTCGCCAATATGCCGCTGACCTTGTGATTGCTGGCATAAGTAGCATCATGGCGTCCAAGTCGCCACCAGTTGCACAGGAGACGTCTGCAACTGTGGACGAGGTATTATACCGTTTATGTTTATTTATTTTTGATTGCCAGTGTGAATGTAACTATTTCGATGTTGATGAAAATCAAGCCAAAATCTGTAAGCTTAGTAGACGTTAGAATAGTTAAGCTTAATTCCCGACCTATCCAATCGAACAAAACCGAACAAAAAACCAATCGAACCCAATCGAACTCCAATCGTTCGATTGGGTTCGGCAATCGAACAAAATCGAACACCTATTTTGCTGTGAGTTCGATTTTCGAACCAATCGAACCAATATAATCGAACAAAATCGAACAAAATCGAACTAATCCAATGCAATTGTCTCTTGACGCCTCAAACTGAGTAAAACACGTGGAATATAATCATTGTCAGCTTTTATTGAATGACCAGGAACTGAACATCATACTGCAAGAATGTCAATGTTTGAACAAAACAAAACAAATAAAAGGCAATTTCGATGACTGTTAAGGTACTGTGACTGTTAAAAGGAAATGCTTCTCAACAGAGAAAAATCGCACCATTTCAACAACAGCAACACAGGCAGTTGTGTTTAAAATTAGTATTATAATAAGCAGAAGGGACCTCGCTGCAGCCATTACTCTCTCCAGGTTCTCCAGAGTGGCCAACAGTGACGTGGAGACGAGGACAGCAGTCGCCAGCGTAACAGCAATAATGTCGGTAGAAGATAATTTTGTCAACATAGATGCTAAAAATAACAAAACAATTAGTAAAACAATTTTTTTCTTAAGATCAAAATCAACGTAGTAGGCAAGAAACTTGTAACTGTAACTTGTAACGTGTAACTGTTCGCGAGTGTTAGGTAAGAATGCTGTTTGCCAGCTTGTGTTGATCATCACGCCCGGCGAAATTTATTCCGTGGGCCAGTTGTGCGGCGTCATCGGAAGATTGCTGTGCATGCCGCACTATCACACTCGCGCTGTTTGCCATGGCACAGACGGTCCGGGTGCTATTCAAGCTCGATCTTGTGAGGGTGACTTTCTCTATAAGCTTTTGTTTGGAATCACTCGACTTGAACGAAAGTCCCATTTCTAATAATACTTCCCTTAACAAAATTACTGTCATGTCCTTTGGATCCCCTGCTTTAAGTTGTTGAATCTTTTCTTGTCTTTCCTTTTCTTCCTGTTTCTTTCGTCTTGATTCTTTCTCCAACAGCTCAGGAAGCTCACTCTGAAGAAATAATCGATCATCTTTCGTCAACTGAAATTTACTGTCCGTTTCCTCGCCTTTTAAAACACGAACACATTCTCTACCATTGCACCAAGTGTATATTTTGCTTTCAGTGTAGGAGACTGATACCAGATTTCTAGATCCGTTTTCGACGCCCTTATATTCCAACACCGCGATTTCTGCTACACCAGGCAGTTTCGTGGTTTCTTTCTCCAACTTAAGCACAGGGAAAGAAGTAGATGCTTTTAGTGTTCTGGCTATCCTGATGACTTTACCCACCACTAAGCCCATATTTGCAACAAAAAAGGCAGCAAAATTTCCCAAGGCAAGAGTAGCATTATCGGTATTTAAGATACTCTCTATTGAGTCATAAACGTCGCATCTAGAAGACGAAATCCATCTAGAAAGGCGTCCACTGGTGGGTACATAGTCTTTGCCAATTTGTAAGGAAAGGAAATTTGCTATATGGTACACTTGGCCATTGTATTCAATGTATTGATCTGGTCGAGATCTAAGCAGTTGGTATTTCTTTCTCCTTTCTTCACTGTTAGCGTTCTCGTGCCGGATAATCTGTGCAGAGATGTCGTTGCTTTCTAAAATAGATTTATCCTCGTTTGTTGTCTTTAATTTTTGTTGGTCGGGGTATATATCGGCCATATCGCAGTCGTGATTAGGACAAACGAAGGAATACCGATTCCTTTCCTCCTCTGCTTTGAATTTAATACCAAGGCATATTTCGTGCCACCATTTCAAACAATCGGGGAACTCACAACCTATCCAATAAACTGTTTTTGGTTCTACAAATCCTTGCTCCTAGAACTTGCAAATTCCATGCTTACAAAGTTTTTCGGGATCTCCTTTGTCAAGTTCATTTTCCGGATCTTTTTCAGAGTTTGTCTGTGCAATGATGCCTGCTAATTCAAATCTGTTTGAGTTTTCTTGTTCAAGGCTGTTCAGCAAAATGTTATTGTCCAGATCGAATAGTTCTTCGAAAGGTGTTACATATGTCTCGTCTGGAAAAGCTGTTTTCTCTGACACATACGCTTTGGTTGGTGAGTTGAGAATCGTCAATTCACCAGTTCGTTGGTTTTTGTAGATAATGTTTGCCGCCCTCAATCCTGGGATCATTTCCATTTCGTCCATGGTTTTAACAATTTCTCTTTCGGCTTCCTTCATTCCTTCTATCACTTCGCTTTCTAAGTTATGTGGCCAAGCAGTATTCTCATATGTGTCTCGGTGTTTGTTCCTGTACTTTAATTCCAATAATTTGATAACTCATGCAGTTATATCTAACATTTCCAAGAAGTTAAAATTATTTTTTCCTTTAGTAAACCCACGAAGATAAGAAAAGAGAACTTCGCAAGAATCCGACCCAAAAAGCCAAGGACAAAATGGCACATCTGGGAAATACTTTGCAAACACTAGCATATTTAAGATTACGGAATGACGTGCAAGAATCGCATCAGTATACGTTTGGTCTGATACAAAGTGCGTTTTTGGATCGTACTTTTCGTGAAGGAGCCATGTTTTCCAAAGTCGCAAAAAGATGACAGGTTTCCAAGCTAGGTTTGCCCTTTCCTTTGGCGATAGTGATTTATCTGTGAAGCAACGCAACAAAGACGAACCAACCGCGAGATAAACTCTCAAACCTTTAGTCAATGCCTCATTGGACTTCTTTAGACACTGACAAACAGCAGGGTTTAGAATTCTCTTAGCAGCATCAACATTTTGTTTGTCGCGGACGAATATGTCGGACTTCCATAACCCCGATTCTAATTTGTATGTATCATAGATTGTCATTAGGTTCTCAATTTGGGCAACACTTTTCCCCATCAGTAGCAGCTTCTTGGTGTTTAAAAGCTCATAAGTGGTTCCTCCATTTTTTAATCAGATGCTTCCAGTCAGGTTGCATAACAGTGGCGGATAATAGTGTACCAAATTGTTTTGTTTCAGAAGAAAAATCAAAACCTTCATAATCGAGGGTTAATCCATTGTTCTGTCCATTTCCTTTGGTGTATTTGTCTAGAAAGAACTTCCTGAATTTGGAGTCCCCGTCAGCTCCAATACCGATAATAATATCTTCCGCTGTGCGTACGATAACATCGTCTTTAGCAATACCATAAATCCTGTTGCTGCGGACTTTTAAAGCCGGTATTACTGGTGCTGCATCGACAGCAAGAATAAATGGCCCTTGTATACCAAGGCGATCAAAAAACGCTCTAGCTCGCGAGAACGAAGGCGACTCGAGATTTTGTGAGATAGCATATGGCAACCGAACAGTTTTGTATAATGTTGTTAAGGAAGGACCGCCCATCGTTTCCCGAACTTGACTCGCTAAAGCTGGCCCACCAAAGTCCATAATTAGCGCAAAAAGTGTCTTGGTGCTGTCAGACCATTGCTTTCCTGTTTTTTTTTTTACCGTTGTTGTTAATAATATCCGAAACGATAGCAAGAAGCTCGTTGTTATCGGGATTTGATAGCATTTCCGCGAATTTCCTGAGAGTTGGATTAGCAACCACAATCTCGTTCATTTGCTTGTGCACGACATCTTTCATAGCAAAATATTCACACATTTTGGTTGTCATTTCATGCAACAGCTTGTGCGATTTAAGTGAACGACGCTCCATTTCTTCACGTGCAAAGACAAGATTGTCAGTTAGATCAATATTTAGTGATTGCACTCGTCCAATTTCCTTCCGATATTCATCTTTTAAATTGTAACTTAATTGTACCAGTATTTTGCGCTCTTCTTTCGCTGCCATTTCAGTAAAGGTGGCAGCATTAACGGCAGCTTTCACGATAATTTCTGATTCAGCGGCCACTTTCTGACGTTGCTGGTTGTACATTTCCTCCATGGAAAGAAAAGCTGTTGCCAAAGTCCTCCCTTTTTCTACATCCATTTCATGTTGTTTTCTTTTTATTATACTTTGTTATACTTTTATTATACTTGTAATTGGTTTTTTTTTTAATGAATCTAGTTCCGCGCAGGTGAAAATGTACATTGATACTTGCACGTTATAAGTAAATGAATTATTATTATTATTCCCTGTGTCGTTAAAACCGTTGAAAATCACATATTAGACACGTTTTTTAACTAAACAGTTTTTAAGTATCCATGTTTCTACATAAGTACATGTATATAATGCATTGATTCTAACTGTTATGATAAATACGGGTAAATATTATTCAGTCCCCAAATGTCAGTACGTAATCCCCTTAAACTACGAACACCTATATAGCTAATCAGTTTTTTATGTAGATTTTTATATAATTATCCAGTTATTATCCAATGTGCTGGCTTATAAACAACAATAAACAACAAGGATATGTTTCTCTTAGGGTTTTAAAAGGGCTAATCCTCATGACTGAGTAAACTGGAGGTCCAATTAGCCCGGGAATTAGCTGATAAATCCATAGAAAAATGTGTACAGAAAAAGTCATGTGTTCGTGGGATGCAATTGAGGAAATTGAGAGTCCTCGTTGTAACAATATTTTGAAATTATTACAGACCTTACAAATTGCATCCATTTCGCAAATACTCTTTACAGCTGAAACATCTGCAGAAGTTTGTGCGCGAAAGGGCTCTCCAGTGCTACAACTAGGTACTTGATTCGCTTTCCTGGTTTCGGGTTCAAGAGCTAATGCAGTGATCCATGCTAACAATCAGGAAATTAAGATTGCAGATACCCTTAAGCTTTTAGGTGTAACTATTGACTCCAAATTAAATTTCTCGGAACACGTCAGCTCAGCCTGCAAAATGGCAAGCCAGAGAATCGGCGTACTTATGCGACTAAGGAATTTAATCCCCACAAAGGCTAAACTCCAATTATATAAGTCATCTGTTCTACCATACCTCACTTATTGCCACCTAGCGTGGCATTTCTGCAGAGCTAGTGACGCACGTAAACTTGAACGATTACAGGAAAGGGGCTTAAGGGCAGTTTATAGGGACAAACACGCTAATTATTCTCAGCTACTGGAGAGAGCTAAGTTGTCAACTCTAGCGAACAGGCGTTTACAGGATATCTGTATTCTCATGTATAAAGTTAAACATAGGCTATGTCCAAATAGTATTTGTAGCATCTTTATTGATCAAACTTCCGCATACAACCTGAGACAGTCTGACTTCTCTACCCCTAGATATAATACCGTTACCTATGGGAGGCACTCTTTGCGTTACTTAGGGCCCAAACTATGGGGAAAACTGGCTACGGCTGACAGATCAGCTAAGACATTGAAAGCATTCATAAATCGTATTCGCAACATTGATTTAACTAACTTAATAGACACCGGCTGCAAGGGCTGCATTCTCTGCTCCACATGATTTATATATATATATAATTAGTTAGAGATTTTAATAAGCGATCATTTTTAACACCACATATTTGTTACTTTTATTACTGTTAGCATTCTTTTTTTTGTTGTGTCCCCTAATTAGTATGGGTATCACCCAGGCTACAAGGTTTTTGACACCTAAATAAAGTTTTTACTTTACTTACTTACTTACTTACTTATGAAGTCCCCGGGGATGTCCACGTGATGATTTGAAAAAGCTCGAGATAAGACCTGGAATTGACCGGAAATGTAACAGATCAAATAACGTAAAGTGATTGTAAAACTTACTTGCTGCGCTCGCAGAAAACAGAAATCGAGGAGCAATGAGTACTTTTAAAATCACAATAGCAGAAGAAAAGAAAAGTACACTTCGAGATGCCTTGGAGCAACTCCGAGAAACACAGGCACTTTAATTTGAATTGGTGGAGCTCGCAAATCCTGCGCCTGGTGATGAGGCACCAGAAGCAACAAATAGCCCGGGAATAACCAGGTTGCACAACAACCAGCACAACGCACCGAAGTTGCAGGGGAAGCTAAGAGTCCAAAAGAGATAGCAGACAAGATAACGAGGTGGCTAGAACGAAAAGGAGTAGCTCGCTTGGATTTTGCCAAGTATATCAACCGGTCGAAGTCGACATTTACTGACATGCTTAAGCGGTCGCCTGCCTCGCTGCCGAAAGATGGTGGTAAAGAAGCTTGGTTAAAGATGCGGGAATTTCTACAGAACGAAACAACTCGAAACGCGTTCCTGGACAGTTTGGGCGGAAAGAAGAGAAAGCGAACAACTACAGATGACCTGGGAGATGAGCCCTCTGTGAAGCAGAGGCCTGCGAAGTTTCAGCCATGGCAATTAACAATGCATCCTCGGAGACCCAGGGGCAACTAGTTGGGTCATGAGAAAGTCGAAGCGGCCAAGTTTACAAGAACGAAAGAGGAGCCCTTGGGATTCTACTCTTAACTGACCAGTTCCGAAGCCAATTGAAATCCTCGTCTATGATTGGGCACAAAAATCCAGCTCTTTTCGTTTTACTTTCGTGACTTCTTATTCGAAGGTGTTCACCGACAAACTGTTTGATCGCCTGTTCGCTGTTTTTGTCCGCCTCGTGCAGAAGAGTTTCACTCGATCGAGAAGTGCCACTGAAAGGAGAACCATGAAACCGAAAAAAAATCTCCAAATTTAGGATGTTTGTAAACCGACCTGAAAAAGCAACAACCGAGAAAGTCAGACTGTGGACCAATCGAAGTTAAATTCGTGAACTCCAGAGTACGATAATTTGCGAGTCGAGTCCATGCACCTGGGCCATTTTCGTTTGTGTAGTCTCTCTTGTGTCAGCAGAAATACCGGTTTGCTCCATCTTTATCGGACGTGGGAATTTCTCCTGCACGGGCTGGATAAGTATGCTGAACGGGCGGCCGGCCGACCGGCTGCAAACAGCCACACACATATGTACAATCCTTTTCGCGGGAAAAGCTATTCTTTCAGCGCCTGTTCTATGTCAATTTGCTTGGACGGTGGTTAGGTTTTCGTTTTTAATCAAACATGAGCGATCCAAGCGCAGTTAACACTGTTTTAGATAGTCGCTGTCTGTGTGGCTTTGTTTTTGTTGATAAAAAGAGAAAAAAGAGCATAACCGGTGAATTTGCAGAAATATTCGCCAATGTTTGTAAAGAAAAAAAACAAGGATGGTTTGCCTCGTGCTGTTTGCGGAACGTGCAAATATAGGGTGGAAAAGGCTTGGAAAAATTACAGCCATGGGAGTGTAGGAGCCACAGAAAGGCTGTTGAAACGAAAACACCCGGTTTCTCCACTTACATCAAGCCAAGATGACGAACAAACGGTCAGAAGAATCTAATGGAAAAAGGCAGGCCATCGTCTTGTGTTTGATGACAGCAAGACCACAATACTGCCTAAAGCAACCGAGCTGTCGGTGTCTAGCGCGCAACAAATAAAAAGCACTCGTGAGGCAGGCAGGCAAACTGTGAAATCTAGTGGCCACTGCTGGCAATTAAAGTTCAGCACAGGGAACATGTGTGAAGGTGTGTACAATCAGCGAATTACAGCTCTCAGTTAACAAATGCAAATTACACTTGTCTACAGACAAAACAGTTCATTCTTAATAAAAAATACCTAGTGGAAATATTAATTATCAGAAAATTTGTATACCACTTCCAACATTTTTCACTTTCCAACATCTTGGAAAGTTCTTGAAGTAGAGCAATCATTATGAAACAGATTATGAAATAAATTTACTTAAATGACATATTTCTGTAAATTAATATAGGTCGAGCTGCAACTCTTCAACATGATCACTGACAATTTTGTTAACCACACTTTTAACACTACTCTAGCCTCAAAAAACCTTATATGGTCTTAATGAAGAGGGCACACTCTAACAGCTGCTTGACCATATAAATCATCATTTCGTGTACTGTCAGTTAGGTTCTATGCAGTTCTATATAACATAAGAATATTATTGTTTTCTTTTTATTTGTTAGGTTTCTGTGAACTTCAAATCAAAAACAATTATTAAAGAATTGCCAACAAATCTCAGGAGCATTGGCATTGTGCTGTGTAAACCAGTGCCATCACTGTACACAGCAATCAGTCGTGCTGCATTTAAACATAGGCACGCAAAGCGTGCAAGAGTTATTTTTTTGTGATAGGAGCATTCGTAGAACTGTTTACAGTAATGATTTAGTTAAGTTTTTTTGGTTGCGATGTACAGCAAGAAAGAAACTGGGAATTTATGATGAACATACCATGTTACATCGGTAATGGTAAGATAGCTAAATAGTAAGCCATCAAATGTTTGAGTGAACAACGTACAATACTCTCCAAATTAATGTAGATACCATCTTATTTTCTAACAGGCAATTTGATTCGTTCTTTGATACCCACACCGTGATTGGTGTGACACGCGCACATGCATAACTCCCTCACTCATCGATCACATAGCCCTTCCAACCCCCAAGAGGAATTTTTGCTCAAAATACTCAAGTTAACAGACCTTATCGCATTTTATAAGAGTCGTAAGTTTACCCTTTTTACACAACACCTCTTCATCGAAAATAGAAAGAAAGAGAAAAAACCGTTCTGACACGTTGAAAGTTTAATTTAATTTACTCCGATATGAGAAACAAAAGTGTCAAGTTACCATTTTTAACTGAAAATAGAAAACATCTTGTGCGAACGATTTGCTCTCAAATGAAAAACAAAAGTATAAAATTACCATTTGTAACTAAAAGTAGCAAGCATCTCGTGGGAACGATTTGCTCCCCTATGAAAAACAAAAGTGTCAAGTTACCATTTGTAACTAAAAATAGCAAGCATCTCGTGGGAACAAGCGGTGACGATGTATCAGGTCTCATTGAATTTACTCCCTTGTGAAAAACAAAAGTGTCAAATTACCCTTAGCTTTGTATCTAAAAAATAAAAATATCTCTCTATATTTGCATGCAACAAAATAATCGTTTCCTGTACCTATTGTAAATGTTCGAACTCTTTCAAAATTAAATCAAAATAGTCCCGTCTCCTCTAAAACATTTCCTAAGAACTAGAAGCAACGATGCATGACGTCTAATTGAATTTACTCCTTGTGAAAAACAAAAATATCAAGTTACCTTTGTAACTAAAAATAAAAAAAAATCTCACTCATTTGCATACAACTAGCTCAAGCACTGTTTCAGACCTCAAAGCTCATGAAATCTTCAGCCTAACCCACAGAAAATGCCGAAGTAAACCCAATATATGAATACTTTCTCCTCTTTTATAGAAGAATGAATATGGCCGTCCTGAACTGTATCGGGATCAAATCTTCTCATATATCATTTACCTTTAAAACAAGAAATTTGATTGGCTGTTTATAGTAGATACGATCTCTCCCTCACTGATCCGTTGACCCGTCCATAACATACTCGACGCGCCGACTAAGAGGTATTTTTTTACAAAAAAATAACTCAAAAACAAAAAGCTTATTGGATTAACAACACCTTCAAGTCTTGTTGAAAAGCAAAGGTTTTATTTGCTCTTTTAGTTGATAATTAATTTTGACCAATAACTCAGTTATTGGACAGTCTGTGGGGTTGCAGCCACACAGAACACTGTATTTTTACAGATATGTCTCCAGAGCCAACACTTGAAGATATTATTTAGAGTCAGTAATAAGAATTAAATAAATCTACATTAAATATTTCATAAGATAACTTTCATATGAAATTAAGGACTGTCATCTTCTTCTTGAAGGTCCTTAAATACACTTTTCAAGCAACTAAAAATCTTGAAACCATGGTCAGTATTCCAGACACAGAGTGTCTCCAAAATGTTGTCCACTGAATAGAAGTGATCACAATTAGCCAGGGTATCTTGAATTAGAGTATTTGAAAAACAAGTAAGGTGGTCAATGTTGGAATAGACACAGTGAAGCTTAGGGTTTGACTGCTGATTTTACAAGACCATGAGCCATTTCTATTTTCTCTAAGGACCGTTTAGGCAAGAAGCAAAAAAAAAAAAAAAAGAAAGAAAACAAGCTTGTACTAAAATTGCCTCCAGTTTGAGTTGCCGACTGTGTCTCCCTCCTCTTCATAGAAGATGCATGATTCAAACAGCACAGGAAAAAGCAGTGTCCACATAGTAGGCAATGTTTCTGTGGAATTGCAAGTTTTGCCCAGAAGGAGAAGAGGGACTGATTTTAGCCCAGAATTACTGTTACAAACATGTACCTACCTATCAACTACAGTATGCACCTCATCACAGACAATGGCAACTGTATTCCTCCTGTAAAAGTCCAGGGAAAACATATCCCTGAACCTACTGTCACCAGCCAAAGACTCGGGACTCCCATAGACGAAATTGAAATTCCCCTGACCATCAATATAAATGCTACGGTCTTTGTCATTGCTTTCTCCAATATATGCAGCTGCAAAACCCCGTGACCTCAGCCACTTCACCTGGTCTTCCATTATTGATAACAGCCGAGAAACGATCACAACTATTAAAGGGGTTTGAAGGAAAATTGTGGCCCATAGATGTTAGACATTTGCACAAAGGGGGCAAGATCTGAAATGTCAAGCTCTTCCCGAATCCCGTCGGTAACTAAGCGAAAACATCTCTTCCATGGACAACTTTCTCTATCAGTAATCTTTTCTCTGCTTCCAAAATTTTCACCTCAGGAAATGATCCTATTTCACCTCAACTTCCCGCGCGAAATCTATGTGCGTGGCTGTTTGCAGTCAAACGGCTGGCCGCCCGTTCAGCATACTTATCCAGCCCGTGCAGGAGAAATTCCCACGTCCGATAAAGATGGAGCGAACCGGTATTTCTGCTGACACAAGAGAGACTACACAAACGAAAATGGCCCAGGTGCATGGACTCGACTCGCAAATTATCGTACTCTGGAGTTCACGAATTTAACTTCGATTAGTCCACAGTCTGACTTTCTCGGTTGTTGCTTTTTCAGGTCGGTCTACAAACATCCTAAATTTGGAGATTTTTTTTCGGTTTCATGGTTCTCCTTTCAGTGGCACTTATCGATCGATGAAACTCTTCTGCACGAGGCGGACAAAAACAGCGAACAGGCGATCAAACAGTTTGTCGGTGAACACCTTCGAATAAGAAGTCACGAAAGTAACACGAAAAGAGCTGGACTCTGATTGGGCACAAAAATATTTTTGTGCCCAATCATAGACGAGGATTTCAATTGGCTTCGGAACTGGTCGGTTAAGAGTAGAATCCCAGGGGCTCCTCTTTCGTTCTTGTAAACTTGGCCGCTTCGACTTTCTCATGACCCAACTAGTTGCCCCTGGGTCTCCGAGGATGTTAACAATGCTGGATGAAATCTACTTGAAATGCAACGGAAGACCGCAAAGTGAATCAATTGATTATCTGAGCAAGACGCTCAAAATTGGGAAAGACAAGGTAAGAATTTAAAGTGTAATAAAACAAAATGCTTACCAGGCTTTTGTAATGAGATAATTCTGTACTGTTCGTCGATTGTCTAGGCAGTTTTGACTTTATGGCTGTCTATTTTTTGCATGCCTTTTCAAGGTCCAAAGACCTTGGCCTTGTCCAAACACTAGGTCCTCATTGCATTTTACACATCTTACTGAGCGTCTAAAATTATCAGAGGACGACACATCTTCTCTGAACCCTTTCTCACTTAGCTGACTTAAAAAATGTTCAAAAGGTCGGTGCCCCTCTTGTTAACATTGCTATTGTTAAAATGGTAGCTCCTGTCAAGCAAAATCCCCAGAATAAATTCATTTTTACCAGTCCGACATATCCAAAAAGCAGGAAAACCGGGAGGAAAAGCACATGTAAATACAGGAATCTTGAGGAATAAGAGTGATTGAATTATAATCACATTTCATGCATGAAGTCCAACACTGTACATCATTTCTGACAGGTTGACGTGTGGTTTCAAAACCATAGACGAAGGTGCAAATCTGGGGAGTACAGGCCAGGTCAATACTCTAGCTCCTCGGACACCCAAGAGAGTGGAGAGCAAAAATAACTGTCCGAAATTGGCTGAAAGAGCTTTTAACCAGTTGTTTTATTCTGTTGTTTAATTACGGGATTTTGTATGGTTTAAATTTTTATAGGAAACAGAAATTGTAGAGCCAAATAAACCCGGAATAAAGTCATGTTTTGTCATACTCACAATGCGTTGGTGGTCTCAGTTCCGTCATTCACACCTGGGGTTTGATTTCCTGTGGCTTTCGCAATCAGTTTTTTTCTGGGGTTTTTATCTGGAATTTGCTTAGCTTAGTTGTGGCTTTCATTGGCATGTTCGGTTCGATATTTGTTTATATGACACATAAACAAGACTATATACTTAAAATGCAGGCTTTATTTACACAACTGGATTTTGGTTTTGTACACCCGGAGTTAAAGAAGAGTACAATTACATAATCACAGGGATAATCAGCATGTCTGTTTGTCCAGTATTACGAAACCCTGGAGTTTACACGTGCACGTCGACACAATCAATATCTGATCTTGAGAAAATGCCTCTCAGCTTGTTAACATATTGTTGCCCTAATGCCTTGTTTTAAGAGCTCCTTTTTCAACTGAGTGATCTTCCTTCGAGCTGCTTCCATTTCAATTTTGATTGGAACGTTAATCCCACCGCCAACTCGACATCTTCCTTTTGGATCGTCGCAAGGCCTTCCAATAACTTTGCTGAAAAAAAGGAAAAAAATTCTCCTGTTATTCCCGGGGGAAGTTTCTGTTATCCCTCGTGGCATTTCCGCTTGACACGAACACCACTGTTCGCCCTGGACGAGGCGCAAAAATAGAACGCATGGTCTTTTTCCGATTTGACAACATTGGTCAAATGTTTGACCACAAGCGCATTGTAATTGGCCGAAGTTAATTGCCAACTGTTTGGTGGCTTAAATTCAATGAGAATTCCTAAGCGAGTCGGAAAAGTAACTGTTTTCACGAGATTTCCGGTTGAAAAATCGCTCGTGAAAACACGGCCATTTTCTCCTTAAAAACCGGTGAAAACAAAATCCGTTTAGCATAAGTGCCCATAAGTGGGATCATAACTCACCATTTCATCCCGTCCTTAAAGGGCCAAAGTGGTGAGACCAACGTCCGCTCAAGATGTCCTAACTGCCCTTTAGTGTTGGTAACCTTGAATGCTCTTCCCTTAGAACCAATCTTCTTAAAGACAAAGAATTCTCCCACATCAACAGTAAAATTACATTCTTGGTAACCTTTTACACTGCATCAATACATGCAGTGTCCTCCCTCTCCTCGGTGTTTGACATTTCAGACATTTCAGTCCTGGGTTTCAGTGCTCAGCAAAAGCCGCGTAAAAAGGGAAGGGAGTTAGCGGTGATTTCACTTTCACCTTCGGAATTTTCCAATACCACGTGCCCATCATGCGATGCGGCGTTCGTTAATCGAACATTCGATTATACCAATCGTGCGGTAACTGAACGTTCGATTGGGTTCGATTACCAATCGTTCGGTAATCGAACGTTCGATTGTGTTCGATTGGCAAAATTTTATTGTGAGTTCGATTATGTTCGATTGAGTTCAGCAATCGAACGATTGGTGTTCGATTGGGTTCGATTGCTGAACTGTTCGATTGGATATGTCGGGTTAATTGTATTGTATTCAGCCCGAAGGGTCAAAAATATTGATGATTGGTGAAGACAGAAACACTGCTATAAGTCTTCTATGTTGAAATGCTAATCTTTATAACAGCCATAGTGAATCAAGTTAATTTACTACTTAAGGACGTTCGCGCCAATTGTTACTGCGCATCCTTACTGCACACGAAATTCACATGCCACGTCATGCATCGCGCGCGCGCTAAGTAGTAAAATGAACAAAGATAGGGCAGGTGCCCATTGCTAAATCTTTGATTGGCTTTAACGATCTTGAACGTTCGGTGACCCCTACTTTTCTTTTAAGAAACAGATTTAATTTACAATTATCTCCATATTGTCCAAAAATGAACAAAAAATCAATGTGGGAAGTTAAAAAAAATTGAAGATTTCTGTCCACGGGACATGGAATTCTGTCATCTTGCGGCTGCAAGGCGCGTGAAACTATGGTCGCTAAATGCGAACTTGTTCTTTGAATATCCTCACCAGTTGACTAAATTCTCTTAAAAGGTCCATTTAAACCATATTTGGCAGAGAACACTTCCCTTCAAAGCTCTAACTGCAATATTTTGGGACTTTCAGCCACTTTGGTATTTTTCGCTTTTAAAGCCCGATTTACTCAGATTTAGGTGTTCTTCTGGGCATGTTCTCTCTGAAACGAAGTCGGTGACCCCCCCTTTTTTTTTACATTTCTGACATCACTAACTCATCATCTTTCAATGGTAAAATTTTTAGAAAAAAATCAATGTTAGAAAATTTTCGCGCGAACGTCCTTAAATAACCGGATAAATGAGTTTATTTCTTCATAAAATTGGATGAACATAATGGGTTGTGTTGTCAAATCTTACAGTGTTGTTGTGTTACCCTAACCAGATATTTCAAAACCTCATAATGGTATTTTCAGCTCATTGAGTTATGTCACTCTTTCTTTTCATTTAGTTTGGAAAAATTCTAATTTCATGTTCAGTTACAATCCCCAAATTACTTTAACTGCTTTTGGTTTTATAAATATTATTCCAAAAATTGTAGCAATGTGCTCAAGACAGACCTAAAAATGGAGGTTTCATGTGTTTCTAAGAAATTAAATATATACACTTCTGAAGTCCGACACTTGGTACTGGCCAAGGGTTACTGTAACACCAGACCGTGTTTTATACCTGATCTGTGTTGTATACCTAGTCTGTAGTCAGCAGATTATGTTAACTACCCACGAGGTGAAACCCAAGCTTATTAGGTAATCCAAATTATTGCATGTATTTCCTGATATCCATTAATTCTTTTTTATTATCCAACTGAATGTAATACTTATAATTTAGCCTTAATCTGTCATTGTATAATAAGTATTTGCATGAGTGAATAAAATCAACTTGCCAGATGAACCGGTCACTTTATGGACAGCCTTAATTTCTTGTTTAAATTTTCTTTGATATCGATTGAAGCAACTGGACTCATCACTTTTTTTTCTTGTCATTAGATTGTTGAATTTCTGGAAAACAGAGGTGTAGAGCAGAAGTGTTGTCAGAGGTTCTATCAGGAGAAGGTGTGTTTTGGACATTATTATAAAAGTTTTGTTTAGCATTGTTTTGGTAAATAATTCCACTAAATGATGAGGTACGACCTCGCCGCACCATATACACAGATATACAAGGTTGTTTTAAATGTAAAGGGAAATGCGACCTCTGTAAGAATTTTTTAGTAGAATCGGATCATTTCTCCAGCGCTAGTACAAGCAGGAAATATTTCATCAGACAACACCTTCATTGTAAATCTAAAAATGTTGTTTACTTGGTCACTTGTAACAAATGTAATGTTCAGTATGTTGGATCAACAACTAACGAGTTCAAAGTCAGATTTCGAAACCACAAATCGGCCATGAGTACAAAGAAGAACACTTGTGAAGTGGCGATACACTTTAACAAAGAAACTCATGTTTTGTCGGATTTCGACTTCGTCATCATTGAACAAATTGGTAATTTCAGCGATCAAAATAGCCTCGACCATCGTCTGCTTACAGAGAAGCTTTCTGGAGTGAACAACTTTGCACCCTTCAACCTTACGGTTTGAATAAGAGATCAGAATTCAACTCTAGGAATAGAATTAAATACAATTAACACATTATTTTCATCACTCACAAGTGTTCTCCTTTTTATTATTTTTTTATTTCTATATATTTAGTGATTCTATTGTTCAAAGGCTCAATCAAGGATTTTGTTACGGGGCTGAGAGTATAGCACACAATGCTTGAGTTCAGGGACTGGTAACTAGGATTTTGTTTTTAACCATTCAAAGGCCTTTTTTTCGGATCCTTTTACGAAAAATGGCATTGTGAGCTAGAAAGCGCCTTGTTCAAAGGCTTTGACTTGGGATTTTGTTACATCATTTTCTCTACATTATTATGTAATACCCTAGTGTCCTAATACCTTTTTCTTCTCACATCATTGTCTTTATTGTTATTTCTTATTTTGATTGCATTGTAAACAAATTTTTTAGCCTATTTAAGTCTTAGCCACAGAGAGATTTTTATTCCAAGTATTTTTAATCCTGCCTCCACGAAACAGGCCTGTAGGCAAATGTCAAACGACTAGTCCCATTTATTGAACTATTATAACGCTCCCCCACTTTGTGGGTGTAGAGCACTCTTCGTAGGATAAACTTGGACATCATAAGGTATATATATATATATATATATATATATATATATATATATATATATATATATATAGTTATATATATATATATATAGTTTGTGTAGAAAGAGTAGACAGCGAACTTCTTCCGTGGTCAAAACTCTTTAATAAACGTTTCGCCCTTCGGGCTATCTGAGAGGTCCAGCCTTTCGGAAATTTCTGATAAAGCCAAACACAGAAGACCCTAGCCAAAACCTGTGCAATTGTAGAAAGAAGGCAGAATGCCCTTTAGATAATCAGTGCCTAGCCAAGGGTATCGTTTACCAAGCAACCGTCACATCGGGCAACAACGAAAGCGTACAAACATACGTA
This sequence comes from Platygyra sinensis, assembly GCA_019787425.1. NCBI lineage: Eukaryota > Metazoa > Cnidaria > Anthozoa > Scleractinia > Merulinidae > Platygyra > Platygyra sinensis. Next base: position 21,875 of record JAHPZR010019364.1, on the reverse strand, counting down.
GGGCTCACTGACACCACTTTCAAGGCCAGACTCGCAAATCATAAACAATCATTTATCAAGGAAAACCAACGGAATCAAACCGAGCTGAGTAAACACATATGGCATTTAAAGGAAGAAGGAGCTAACTATCAAGTAACATGGAAGATCCTGGGAAAGGCGAGAGCGTACACGAACGTAACAAAAACATGCAATCTGTGTAACTTAGAAAAGTTCTTTATTATTTGTCACAGCGATCTTGCATCCCTGAACAAAAGATCAGAATTGATTAGCACATGTAGGCACGCAAGAAAATTTCTTATAAAGAACGGTTAGTGTGATAACAAGCATTTAAGTTACGCTACGCACGAACGACCTTGTAAATGCTTATGATAGCGATCTTGTGAATGCTTGTGATAGCGAGTTTGTGGACACTTACACTAATGACCTCGTGAATTTTTTGTACGCACCTATGTGGAAAGATGACCATTTATAAATACTACAGGCAACTCACAGTTTAATTAAAATGCCCTGAAGAGTGGAAGCCTAAAGCCTCCACGAAACAGGCCTGTAGGCAAATGTCAAACAACTAGTCCCATTTATTGAACTATTATATATATATATATATATATATATATATATATATATATATATATATATATATTAAAAAATTACAGTTCAAAATAAGTTGTTAAAATAAAGATTAATCAACCAGGAAGGCATTCATTATGAATTTCTCAACAGAAAGATATATGTAAAAGACCTGAGATAATAGTTACTCACAAATGTATCCCCATTCTAGACTTAGAATGTTTTTTATAAAGCCAACCAGAACCTTACAGTACACATACCTTACCTTCAGCCCTTATCTGGTGAGAAGGTTTTGTGGAAGGGGAATGTCTCAGACTTCTGAGAACAACTTCTCAAGACCTCCTTAAATTTAAACCAAACCTCAGGGTACAAGGTTGTCCTTGAAACAAATAAACAAAGGCAATACTTCCAAAAGTGCATTATCTTAAAACTATGTACTGATGCCTTTGCTGAAAACCATTTAAGAATCTTCCCCATAATTTTATACATGAACTTCCCGAACCTCACAAAGTGACCCTCTTGCATAAATCTGATAGTCCAAAATCCTCTGGAATGTCTTCATAGCTTATTCCATAGAATCCTGTTTTATTAGTATTTTGTAATATTCTTTATAGTGTCGAAGGCTTGTACAAAAAACAGCGGGACATTTTGTTTTCTTAAGGCAGCTGGGCTTATAACCTTCTTTTTATGCATTGGTTGTAGAATAACACTAACTTTTAATGGCCAATTATGTATTTGTGCTCACCTCACAAGTACCAATAATTATAACGATATTATTTGCAGATGGATGGTGCAGCTGTACTGTATGCCAGTGACAGTGCGCTGGAAGAGTTAGGTCTCACAGCTAAAGGAGATTTGTTTGCCTTGAGGGCTTTCTGTCAGAAGAAAAGCAGTGGAAAGCCAGCAGAAAAAGATATGTTAAAGAAGAAGTTGCTGGAACAAATATTTTCAAAATGTAGGAAGAAAAGTTCTGCTGTTGGAGCCAGATCTAATTCTAGTAAGAAAGAAAATGTTAAAACGAGGAAAGTTCTTCTTGGCTGACTACATTATAAACCTGATATAGGAAAGTATGTGATGGTACGAACACCAGACGATGGGGGAACACGAGATGTTGATCTTCTTCACGACAGTACTAAAGAGGACATTGTGGAGTATGCTGTCGGTATGTTCTTCGAGGGAGGATCTTCCAAATTTGGAGCTGCTGAAAACATGGACTTCACCCTGGGAAACTTTAAACGTGAACAGATATCAGATGTTGCTTATTCAGATGGCACTACAAAGCCCTTTACCTTGTCAGGATACTTTGAAGCAACCAAACTGAAGAAGGCAAGACTCTATTTAATGTCAACACTAAATGATCCTGTTGGAGAACAAAAAGAGCAAGGACTTCATCCTCTGGTGATGATGATGATGATTTGTCAAAACCAACATTTTCAGATGGCAATGCTGATAAAACCATGAAAGAGGGTGGAAAAGACAAAGAAGTAGAAAGCTGAACAGTTTGCAGGCCATCAAGGCAGTAAACATTCCCCAGTTGCCAGATCCAAGAAGTGATAATGACTCGGTCATTGTTAGCGTCATTGTTACATTTGAGGATTGTGACGAGCTTACATTGCCGGAGATTCTTGAAACAAGAGAAAGTTATTGCCGTTTATCGCTGGATCGGGACATTGAAGCCAATACCATGGTTTGTGCTTTATTTTGAGGATCAAGAAGACCACATTCCCCCAACCCAGTCTGTGACCGTTTTGGAGCACAGACTTGTACACGTTTCAGAGTGAAGGAAACCTGTTGCCATAAGTGATGACCCAGAAGTAATCTTTAAGGGTTTTGCATTCTCTGGTCAACAACAAAATGCTTGAATAACAGAAGATTTACCAAATTCTCCTTTGGATCTTTTTCGAGTTGAAGATAATCCACCATCAAATATTATGGATTCTTTCTCAAGGTAAGGGGTTATTTTGGTTTCTAAAATAGAAAGTGGGAGAAATGCTTGGCACATAGTGCTAGTAACAATTTCCAGTACACATGTCAAATGCTGCCTGAGAACTGTTGTTTTCCATCTCATTCCCTTAGCTATAGAAGACTGTAATATGCAACTGAAACCGAAAATTACCCTGCTTTGCTGAAATATTAAAGCTACAAGAGGAGAAACCAAATAATAACAGAACCAATTTCACATAGAATTGCTAACTTGATGTTTGACATAGCATTCACGACATGTCCACGCTGTTTTTTGTTCTCAACGTGTTTTTATTTGTTTATTTATTTCTTTGTTTGTTTGTTTCTTTCTTCATTCATTTCTGTATTGTTTCATTCTAGTGATGAGAAATGGGAGCAAAGTAAACCCATCACGAAAGAACCAAAGCTGTCTCTGGAAGAGGTAATTATTGTAACTTATTCACAGCTTGAAAGAACCAAATATATGAAATGTTGAGTGCTCATTACTATTAGAATCGAAAGTGCTCCTGTTTAGCAATTCAAGGGCTAGGATAAACTCATTCGATGAAAGAAAATATAGTTTGTCTAAAGTCTTTTACACAGTCAAATCGTATTTTTCTGTAGGGAAGCGTTACGACAACCAGTTGCTTCCTGTAGGGATGTCAGTTTTACATATCATTGTTATACCCTATATTTGTCTGTAACAAGATGCATTTCAATTTTAATGGCAGTGAGCACGACAGTGGAGGGCCAAGCCTGGCACCGAAAGTTACCCATGAGCTTCCCAATGTCAAGGTGGAAGGTATTGAATTCGATGCTAAGTACTGCGCTTAATGCACTACCTCACATTTACAATTTTTCTCATGTTTATCATAGTGAGTTCTCCGGATGTTGACTTAACATGATGCAAATATGCAGTGTACATGGAGTACATGGAAAATCATACCCGAACAACATTTCATGCAAATCATCACTGATTCGATACCACTCAGTTTGTCCTATGTTTGAGACAACTTTGAAACACAGTATAGTCAAACCTATGTAGCGGACAGTTGTAAAACCTTGTGCCTGCAGTTTAATTGTTATAAAGAAATAGACATTAAGTGCGTACATCTCTACAGGATATTTTCCAACGCAACTTTTTTCTTTCACAGATTTGCGCCAGAAAAACTTTACTCAGAATTGGCTAGTGACGAGCAAATCCAAGTTTCTAGAGAAAGTGTACTGCCAGACCTCCTGAGATGCTATGACAATGATGATGTGGTTTCTTCGATGATAAAAGTCACTTTTACAGACGAAGAGGGTGAAGACTGTGGAGGCCTAACTCGGGATATGTTCTCCGCATTTTGGGAAGAAGCCTTTGATATGCACTTCGATGGAGAAGAAATCAAGGTGCCTTTTGTCTCGCCGTCAAATCTGCATGGAGCTAGAAATACCTTTGAGGTTATGAGTAGCATCTTTTTACACGGCTTCATCCTTACAGGTGCCATCCCAGTATGGTTTTGCCAGTCGAGCGTTATGGGTGCATTCCTAGGTTCTCAGAGCATTCCTGGACCCGTCCTGTTGAGGGACTTGTTAAATCACGTTAGCTAAAGAGAAGCTAAGGTTATGTCATTGGCTATTTCTGCAACTGAAAAGGAGAGCATCACAGATGAGCAGGAGGATATCTTGTTTTCAGTTTTTGCAAGATTTGCAATGAGGATTGCCCCTCTTTGGGGGGAAAGTCTAAAAGATCAGCTGATTAAGCTTGCCTGATTCATTTTTGTTCTGAAACCCCTGTGCATCTTGCAATGGATGGTAGATGGGGTCCCCAAGAATCATGTAGATGAACTGTGGTCTCAGTTAAATCCATCGGACTTTGAAAGTCTGTACGAATCCCTTAAGCTGAGTGTACCCAGGGTGTTACAGAGTCTCCGTACCGAAAGTGATCTCAAGCCAGAAGAGGAGGTTGCCTTTTACTACCTTAAAGATTTTGTGGGCAATATGGATCGAGAGCTCTTGGAAAGGTTCCTATGCTTTGTCACAGGGACACTATCTGCATCTTTAAGTCCAATTACTGTGTCTTTTAATCGTGCTGAAGGTCTTGCGCGCACTCCTAAAGCATCAACGCGCTCAAATTGCTTAGTGATTTCGGTATGCTACTCAACCTTGAGCGAATTCAAAAAGGAATTCACAATTATTCTGTTAAGTAGCGAGGCATTTGAAATGCACTCTATTTAAATTAAATATCAGCATTTCGTAGAACACGTGAACGCAGTAAGAACTTGCTCAGGAGATCGAGTTCGATTCATGTTTATTCAGGTAGAGCTTGCTCTACCGATGCTTAAGTTAACTGAATGAATTGGTTACCTAGAAACGACGTAAAGCATCTATACTACATGCTATGATTGATTGAACTAGTCCAGTTGCATTAGTAACCAGAACCTAGTAACGGCGGCCTTTTGATATCCCAGACCTGCAGATTGGTTTCTAATTTGTCAACTAATAGAATTGATTTCAGAAACGGCGATAATTTAAAGTGCGTAGTTGCATTATTTTCAATACCAATCACTGTTGTGGCTGTATCACTGTAAGTTTTGTTAGCAAGTTAGAAAAGGAACACACATGCTCGTTAATATTTTGGTAAACTTAGTTTTATTCAGTAGTGTTCCATCATCCCACATAATATCAACAAGTGGCTCCACAGTTCTTGGTGGAAGCACGGTCAGAACATTTTATTTACATGCCAGTTTACTACATTGAAACACTAAAATGAAACCTTCAGTCAAGTTAGGGGGAAACCAGACTGCCAATTAAGCACTCTGAGGCAGCAAACAAATTTTTTTTACGGTTTAGTCATTACCAAAGTAATCGACTTGACCTGGATTACCTAAAAAGAAACCACGGGAAAGGAAGTACGCTGTAGAGAATTCCCCGGCATACATTTTTCTTGAAATTTACATCCGATTCGTTAATTAAAAGTGTAAAAAGTTACAGATAGCTTGTATCTTTGGCAGTTACTGTTTTATATTTCGACATAAATGTCGTTTCTAGTTGTTGTTAAATTTGCTACTCCTTCTTCTAGACATGACACACAAGATTGTTTCTCTATCATCAGAGTAACATTGTAAGTGCATACTTACATTACATGCATATTGTACGGATGTCTCTAGCGCATGTTCAATTTTCGTGAAGTGCCACCTGATGCGCAGGTTAACGACATCTGGGTTTTAATTAGACTGAATGCTCATGAGTAGTAATGAGAAAATGCTCCTGTCTACTAGGAAGAGTAGTATTTCGTTTCGTCTCTTCAGAAAAAGCATTGAATTCCAGCAACATGCAGTTTTCCGTACCTTCATTGGCACGGACAATCCTTGGAGCACCTCCAACTTGTTTTATACAGTCACAATAGTACTCCGCTATAACGCTGGGGTCATTGTTAGTGACACTGGTTTCAAGCCACAAAATACGGCGACTGTATCCATCTATTGTGCCATGAATACAAAAACCGAATGGTTTTAGCTTATCATATCCATCTATATGCCAGATGTAATTTGGTCCTTTGACATAGTACTTCCGACGTTTCAGACGCTGTCTAGACCTCCTTTCAATGCCTTCTGGATCCAGGGTTTTAAGAATAAGGCGCACAGTCTCCTTGTCAACAACAAGGCCATAATCATTTCTGAGTCTCTGGACCATTAATCTGTAGCCAATGGTACTCCCACTTCCGCGAAGTTCCCTTTCAACTGCACTTACAATCTCATGTGGGTTGCTGTAATTTCGTCGTCGAAATAAACCTTGATTTCTCAGTATTCTTTTTAACTGACGAAGGCTTAAACATATTCCATGACTCGAAATCAAAAATGACAAAATTTCAACGCGACTGAATCCAAGGTGAAAGTAAGTTGAAATGAGCCCATCTCAGTTCTGACCAATGTTTTGTTGAACTGCTGGAATATACGAGTGCAAAACTGCTTTGCAGGAAGGTATGCAACAACATATAACTGACAGAGAAACCAACATCATGGAAACGATGGAAGCCATATTGAACCTAATGAGCCGGCAGTCTTTTTGGACAGTAGCAATCCCCAGGCAAAGTGGCGAATTGCCAGTTGAAAGTGGGGATCACCAGTTAAAGTGGGGATCGCCAGTTCAAAGTGGCGAATCCCCAGTTCAAAGTGGCGATCGCCAGTTTAAAGTGGCGATGGCCAGTTCAAAGTGGTGATCGCCAGTTTAAAGTGGCGATCGCCAGTTTTAAGTGGCGATCGCCAGTTCAAAGTGGCGAATCGCCAGTTCAAAGTGGCGATCGCCAGTTCAAAGTGGCGACCGCCAGTTCAAAGTGGCGAATCGCCAGTTCAAAAATATATCGTTATACCATGGCCCTTAATCGGCACCGTATTTATGAGATGACCGAAGCTCACTGAATGTTTCCGATATATTGATGGACCCTGTATTTGATATTCGCTCGAATTCAATGACAAATTTTTTTGCCACGCAATAATTCTGCATTCAAGAAGGCGTCAGAAGTCAACTGCAGAACTGGGACAATGTTGTTTTCTTTCAAAACTTCCCGAGGAAGTTTGTTTTTCATACTGCCCTCCAATGACGAGAATAATATTGCGTGTTACACCCTTTTGCAGCATGACCAAAATTGATACTGCTTTTCATTTTTTCACGCAGTAACTAAGCCTAGCATGCTTATGATTTGAATGTGAATACAATTTTCTTTCCTTGCTGCATGTACAACTGCCGACTCGAAGAAAAATTAGGTACCAGGGCACAGCTCCTGCATTGTGAGAGATTAGCCCCTTGGGGAGTGCTACTAACATCTGTTCTGTTGGTATAAGCCAGCGTGGGGTGGGAGCAATGAAAACCCAATAATCCTGTGTATGACTTTTAAGTGTTTTTCTCTATATTAAATTCTAATTGTCATTGGTTTTGTTTACTTGGAAGTTTATTTGTAATATAAGAGCTGAAATCTTCAAAGTGAAGATAAATTCAACAAAACGGTTGTTTGTTAAAGTGCCACTATGATCAAATTTTTACTTGTTGATTTTTTAGGTAGATCACAAATCCCATCTGGGACTCGGATTTTTTCCGAGATCTCCTAACATTTAATTTATCATGTAGATCACAAAGAATTCTATAAAAGAATGAAAACGCCGTTTACCGTTTGCAAATATCTGCATTAGTTCCAGAGATATTTAAGTTTAAAAAATGTGTAAAACATTCAAATGAGATAAGTGATGACGTCATTTACTCAAACCAATTTAACATCATGTATATAAATAGAGCTACCTTGGCCAATTTGCAGCACAGAGCATTGAAACTTGGCAGGCTAATAGTTCAACAGAAAACACACCTATGGCTATAAAACATTTTGTTTCCATGGCAACTCATTCCTTTCCAGTCTCCACCCACTTGATTTCAATATGTAAGTGATTTTCAGGCTGAAAAACGTTGAACAAGGCCACAAACCTAAGCTAACATATTTATATGCTTGTTGGATCATGTGTATGAGACACCATTTGCAAATATGAAAATGGGATACCAAAGGTGGCCAGAAATGACTTTAATATTGGGGAGGTCTGGAACCCAGTATGTTGCCATGGTAACAAAACTGTTAGGCTCAAAGTTTGGAGCACATTTAGTAGAATCTTACTGCAAAGAATCAAACATTTCTGATACAAATTGGCTGAGATATCCTTTTTCATCATATTTGACCAAAATTTGTTTGAGTGTATGATGTCATCACTTGGCTAATTTGCATATTTTAAAAACTTGAATATCTCTGGAGCAAAAATAGATATTTGAAAATAGTAAACGGCATTTTTCTTCTCATGCAGGCTACTTGTTTATGCTTTAAAATGGCTTGGATAGAAAAGATGTGATTTTCGTCATAGTGGCACTTTAAGTACCACATTACTTGCGTTCGCGTGGTTTACCCAATTTTGCCTTTTCGAGAAAAAGAGAGCCTTTAATTTCAATTAATTCAGTCATAATTGGGGGTCCCACAGGTTTATGATCCAAAGAATGTGTTGTCAACAATCCTAGTTTGACATTCCTTATTGCTTAACGACGTATATTTCTTGTTACCAGCTATTTACTGCAAATATACATTAGCTGTGTTTACAGGACTCTCTCAACATCTTTTACATTAACTTTCTGTACTGATATCAACAGCATCTTTTTACATCGATTTTTTTCCGTAGGTTTTACAGAGAAGACAGATTTGTTATTACTGGGTGTCATCCATCAAGGCCTGATCGCTTCATCTTAAAATGATGTAGTGGTCGCCTTCAAAATTAAGCTTTTGAACTGGTTCATGGGTTAACAAGTCCTTCTGCAGAATGGATTGCACAGAGTAAGCATTGAGATGGTTCTCCAAGCCATTTGTGTTAAGCGGCTGTAAATAAAGGAAAATTTCCCCTGCTTCAGCACAAACAATCTGCTTCACTCGCCCGAACAATGGAAAGTCTTTATAGACTCCTCTGGCCACCAAGTATCCCTCTTTGTACAAGGTGCCATTCACTTTAATCCAGGGACAGCTGTAAAGGGGTAAGAGCAATTACAACTCCTGTAAGTTTGAAGTGTACGCAATTGAAAGTTGCAGACGCAGTTCAGGGTGTCGCTGTTATAATAACTTACGAGGATTAAGTTTCGAACGAATGAACAATGGTAAAAAATGTTCAATTTATACTCAAGAAATGTTGGTATCTAAGAAAACTCAGTGACTGTTTGAATTTAAAGTACCGGTTTGAAACGTGCGAAGAAACCATTACTGTAACTTATAAACTCCAATTTGATAGAACCGATGGCTGATCATTTATTCTTTTTTATCCTTAAAAGCAAGATGCATTTATTAAGTATGCTTTACAGATAATTTCACAGTAATTGCTGCTGCAGCGAGTGCAGCCATGTTAAAAAAAAACATGGCTGACACGACGCTGCAGGCAGCACTTACGGTGAAATGAAATTATCTGTAAAGCATACTTAATAAATGCATCTTGCTTTTAAGGATAAAAAAGAATAAATGATCAGCCATCGGTTCTATCAAATTGGAGTTTATAAGTTACAGTAATGGTTTCTTCGCACGTTTCAAACCGGTACTTTAAATTCAAACAGTCACTGAGTTTTCTTAGATACCAACATTTCTTGAGTATAAATTGAACATTTTTTACCATTGTTCATTCGTTCGAAACTTAATCCTCGTAAGTTATTATAACAGCGACACCCTGAACTGCGTCTGCAACTTTCAATTGCGTACACTTCAAACTTACAGGAGTTGTAATTGCTCTTACCCCTTTACAGCTGTCCCTGGATTAAAGTGAATGGCACCTTGTACAAAGAGGGATACTTGGTGGCCAGAGGAGTCTATAAAGACTTTCCATTGTTCGGGCGAGTGAAGCAGATTGTTTGTGCTGAAGCAGGGGAAATTTTCCTTTATTTACAGCCGCTTAACACAAATGGCTTGGAGAACCATCTCAATGCTTACTCTGTGCAATCCATTCTGCAGAAGGACTTGTTAACCCATGAACCAGTTCAAAAGCTTAATTTTGAAGGCGACCACTACATCATTTTAAGATGAAGCGATCAGGCCTTGATGGATGACACCCAGTAATAACAAATCTGTCTTCTCTGTAAAACCTACGGAAAAAAATCGATGTAAAAAGATGCTGTTGATATCAGTACAGAAAGTTAATGTAAAAGATGTTGAGAGAGTCCTGTAAACACAGCTAATGTATATTTGCAGTAAATAGCTGGTAACAAGAAATATACGTCGTTAAGCAATAAGGAATGTCAAACTAGGATTGTTGACAACACATTCTTTGGATCATAAACCTGTGGGACCCCCAATTATGACTGAATTAATTGAAATTAAAGGCTCTCTTTTTCTCGAAAAGGCAAAATTGGGTAAACCACGCGAACGCAAGTAATGTGGTACTTAAAGTGCCACTATGACGAAAATCACATCTTTTCTATCCAAGCCATTTTAAAGCATAAACAAGTAGCCTGCATGAGAAGAAAAATGCCGTTTACTATTTTCAAATATCTATTTTTGCTCCAGAGATATTCAAGTTTTTAAAATATGCAAATTAGCCAAGTGATGACATCATACACTCAAACAAATTTTGGTCAAATATGATGAAAAAGGATATCTCAGCCAATTTGTATCAGAAATGTTTGATTCTTTGCAGTAAGATTCTACTAAATGTGCTCCAAACTTTGAGCCTAACAGTTTTGTTACCATGGCAACATACTGGGTTCCAGACCTCCCCAATATTAAAGTCATTTCTGGCCACCTTTGGTATCCCATTTTCATATTTGCAAATGGTGTCTCATACACATGATCCAACAAGCATATAAATATGTTAGCTTAGGTTTGTGGCCTTGTTCAACGTTTTTCAGCCTGAAAATCACTTACATATTGAAATCAAGTGGGTGGAGACTGGAAAGGAATGAGTTGCCATGGAAACAAAATGTTTTATAGCCATAGGTGTGTTTTCTGTTGAACTATTAGCCTGCCAAGTTTCAATGCTCTGTGCTGCAAATTGGCCAAGGTAGCTCTATTTATATACATGATGTTAAATTGGTTTGAGTAAATGACGTCATCACTTATCTCATTTGAATGTTTTACACATTTTTTAAACTTAAATATCTCTGGAACTAATGCAGATATTTGCAAACGGTAAACGGCGTTTTCATTCTTTTATAGAATTCTTTGTGATCTACATGATAAATTAAATGTTAGGAGATCTCGGAAAAAATCCGAGTCCCAGATGGGATTTGTGATCTACCTAAAAAATCAACAAGTAAAAATTTGATCATAGTGGCACTTTAACAAACAACCGTTTTGTTGAATTTATCTTCACTTTGAAGATTTCAGCTCTTATATTACAAATAAACTTCCAAGTAAACAAAACCAATGACAATTAGAATTTAATATAGAGAAAAACACTTAAAAGTCATACACAGGATTATTGGGTTTTCATTGCTCCCACCCCACGCTGGCTTATACCAACAGAACAGATGTTAGTAGCACTCCCCAAGGGGCTAATCTCTCACAATGCAGGAGCTGTGCCCTGGTACCTAATTTTTCTTCGAGTCGGCAGTTGTACATGCAGCAAGGAAAGAAAATTGTATTCACATTCAAATCATAAGCATGCTAGGCTTAGTTACTGCGTGAAAAAATGAAAAGCAGTATCAATTTTGGTCATGCTGCAAAAGGGTGTAACACGCAATATTATTCTCGTCATTGGAGGGCAGTATGAAAAACAAACTTCCTCGGGAAGTTTTGAAAGAAAACAACATTGTCCCAGTTCTGCAGTTGACTTCTGACGCCTTCTTGAATGCAGAATTATTGCGTGGCAAAAAAATTTGTCATTGAATTCGAGCGAATATCAAATACAGGGTCCATCAATATATCGGAAACATTCAGTGAGCTTCGGTCATCTCATAAATACGGTGCCGATTAAGGGCCATGGTATAACGATATATTTTTGAACTGGCGATTCGCCACTTTGAACTGGCGGTCGCCACTTTGAACTGGCGATCGCCACTTTGAACTGGCGATTCGCCACTTTGAACTGGCGATCGCCACTTAAAACTGGCGATCGCCACTTTAAACTGGCGATCACCACTTTGAACTGGCCATCGCCACTTTAAACTGGCGATCGCCACTTTGAACTGGGGATTCGCCACTTTGAACTGGCGATCCCCACTTTAACTGGTGATCCCCACTTTCAACTGGCAATTCGCCACTTTGCCTGGGGATTGCTACTGTCCAAAAAGACTGCCGGCTCATTAGGTTCAATATGGCTTCCATCGTTTCCATGATGTTGGTTTCTCTGTCAGTTATATGTTGTTGCATACCTTCCTGCAAAGCAGTTTTGCACTCGTATATTCCAGCAGTTCAACAAAACATTGGTCAGAACTGAGATGGGCTCATTTCAACTTACTTTCACCTTGGATTCAGTCGCGTTGAAATTTTGTCATTTTTGATTTCGAGTCATGGAATATGTTTAAGCCTTCGTCAGTTAAAAAGAATACTGAGAAATCAAGGTTTATTTCGACGACGAAATTACAGCAACCCACATGAGATTGTAAGTGCAGTTGAAAGGGAACTTCGCGGAAGTGGGAGTACCATTGGCTACAGATTAATGGTCCAGAGACTCAGAAATGATTATGGCCTTGTTGTTGACAAGGAGACTGTGCGCCTTATTCTTAAAACCCTGGATCCAGAAGGCATTGAAAGGAGGTCTAGACAGCGTCTGAAACGTCGGAAGTACTATGTCAAAGGACCAAATTACATCTGGCATATAGATGGATATGATAAGCTAAAACCATTCGGTTTTTGTATTCATGGCACAATAGATGGATACAGTCGCCGTATTTTGTGGCTTGAAACCAGTGTCACTAACAATGACCCCAGCGTTATAGCGGAGTACTATTGTGACTGTATAAAACAAGTTGGAGGTGCTCCAAGGATTGTCCGTGCCAATGAAGGTACGGAAAACTGCATGTTGCTGGAATTCAATGCTTTTTCTGAAGAGACGAAACGAAATACTACTCTTCCTAGTAGACAGGAGCATTTTCTCATTACTACTCATGAGCATTCAGTCTAATTAAAACCCAGATGTCGTTAACCTGCGCATCAGGTGGCACTTCACGAAAATTGAACATGCGCTAGAGACATCCGTACAACATGCATGTAATGTAAGTATGCACTTACAATGTTACTCTGATGATAGAGAAACAATCTTGTGTGTCATGATCTACAAGAAGGAGTAGCAAATTTAACAACAACTAGAAACGACATTTATGTCGAAATATAAAACAGTAACTGCCAAAGATACAAGCTATCTGTAACTTTTTACACTTTTAATTAACGAATCGGATGTAAATTTCAAGAAAAATGTATGCAGGGGAATTCTCTACAGCGTACTTCCTTTCCCGTGGTTTCTTTTTAGGTAATCCAGGTCAAGTCGATTACTTTGGTAATGACTAAACCGTAAAAAAAATTTGTTTGCTGCCTCAGAGTGCTTAATTGGCAGTCTGGTTTCCCCCTAACTTGACTGAAGGTTTCATTTTAGTGTTTCAATGTAGTAAACTGGCATGTAAATAAAATGTTCTGACCGTGCTTCCACCAAGAACTGTGGAGCCACTTGTTGATATTATGTGGGATGATGGAACACTACTGAATAAAACTAAGTTTACCAAAATATTAACGAGCATGTGTGTTCCTTTTCTAACTTGCTAACAAAACTTACAGTGATACAGCCACAACAGTGATTGGTATTGAAAATAATGCAACTACGCACTTTAAATTATCGCCGTTTCTGAAATCAATTCTATTAGTTGACAAATTAGAAACCAATCTGCAGGTCTGGGATATCAAAAGGCCGCCGTTACTAGGTTCTGGTTACTAATGCAACTGGACTAGTTCAATCAATCATAGCATGTAGTATAGATGCTTTACGTCGTTTCTAGGTAACCAATTCATTCAGTTAACTTAAGCATCGGTAGAGCAAGCTCTACCTGAATAAACATGAATCGAACTCGATCTCCTGAGCAAGTTCTTACTGCGTTCACGTGTTCTACGAAATGCTGATATTTAATTTAAATAGAGTGCATTTCAAATGCCTCGCTACTTAACAGAATAATTGTGAATTCCTTTTTGAATTCGCTCAAGGTTGAGTAGCATACCGAAATCACTAAGCAATTTGAGCGCGTTGATGCTTTAGGAGTGCGCGCAAGACCTTCAGCACGATTAAAAGACACAGTAATTGGACTTAAAGATGCAGATAGTGTCCCTGTGACAAAGCATAGGAACCTTTCCAAGAGCTCTCGATCCATATTGCCCACAAAATCTTTAAGGTAGTAAAAGGCAACCTCCTCTTCTGGCTTGAGATCACTTTCGGTACGGAGACTCTGTAACACCCTGGGTACACTCAGCTTAAGGGATTCGTACAGACTTTCAAAGTCCGATGGATTTAACTGAGACCACAGTTCATCTACATGATTCTTGGGGACCCCATCTACCATCCATTGCAAGATGCACAGGGGTTTCAGAACAAAAATGAATCAGGCAAGCTTAATCAGCTGATCTTTTAGACTTTCCCCCCAAAGAGGGGCAATCCTCATTGCAAATCTTGCAAAAACTGAAAACAAGATATCCTCCTGCTCATCTGTGATGCTCTCCTTTTCAGTTGCAGAAATAGCCAATGACATAACCTTAGCTTCTCTTTAGCTAACGTGATTTAACAAGTCCCTCAACAGGACGGGTCCAGGAATGCTCTGAGAACCTAGGAATGCACCCATAACGCTCGACTGGCAAAACCATACTGGGATGGCACCTGTAAGGATGAAGCCGTGTAAAAAGATGCTACTCATAACCTCAAAGGTATTTCTAGCTCCATGCAGATTTGACGGCGAGACAAAAGGCACCTTGATTTCTTCTCCATCGAAGTGCATATCAAAGGCTTCTTCCCAAAATGCGGAGAACATATCCCGAGTTAGGCCTCCACAGTCTTCACCCTCTTCGTCTGTAAAAGTGACTTTTATCATCGAAGAAACCACATCATCATTGTCATAGCATCTCAGGAGGTCTGGCAGTACACTTTCTCTAGAAACTTGGATTTGCTCGTCACTAGCCAATTCTGAGTAAAGTTTTTCTGGCGCAAATCTGTGAAAGAAAAAAGTTGCGTTGGAAAATATCCTGTAGAGATGTACGCACTTAATGTCTATTTCTTTATAACAATTAAACTGCAGGCACAAGGTTTTACAACTGTCCGCTACATAGGTTTGACTATACTGTGTTTCAAAGTTGTCTCAAACATAGGACAAACTGAGTGGTATCGAATCAGTGATGATTTGCATGAAATGTTGTTCGGGTATGATTTTCCATGTACTCCATGTACACTGCATATTTGCATCATGTTAAGTCAACATCCGGAGAACTCACTATGATAAACATGAGAAAAATTGTAAATGTGAGGTAGTGCATTAAGCGCAGTACTTAGCATCGAATTCAATACCTTCCACCTTGACATTGGGAAGCTCATGGGTAACTTTCGGTGCCAGGCTTGGCCCTCCACTGTCGTGCTCACTGCCATTAAAATTGAAATGCATCTTGTTACAGACAAATATAGGGTATAACAATGATATGTAAAACTGACATCCCTACAGGAAGCAACTGGTTGTCGTAACGCTTCCCTACAGAAAAATACGATTTGACTGTGTAAAAGACTTTAGACAAACTATATTTTCTTTCATCGAATGAGTTTATCCTAGCCCTTGAATTGCTAAACAGGAGCACTTTCGATTCTAATAGTAATGAGCACTCAACATTTCATATATTTGGTTCTTTCAAGCTGTGAATAAGTTACAATAATTACCTCTTCCAGAGACAGCTTTGGTTCTTTCGTGATGGGTTTACTTTGCTCCCATTTCTCATCACTAGAATGAAACAATACAGAAATGAATGAAGAAAGAAACAAACAAACAAAGAAATAAATAAACAAATAAAAACACGTTGAGAACAAAAAACAGCGTGGACATGTCGTGAATGCTATGTCAAACATCAAGTTAGCAATTCTATGTGAAATTGGTTCTGTTATTATTTGGTTTCTCCTCTTGTAGCTTTAATATTTCAGCAAAGCAGGGTAATTTTCGGTTTCAGTTGCATATTACAGTCTTCTATAGCTAAGGGAATGAGATGGAAAACAACAGTTCTCAGGCAGCATTTGACATGTGTACTGGAAATTGTTACTAGCACTATGTGCCAAGCATTTCTCCCACTTTCTATTTTAGAAACCAAAATAACCCCTTACCTTGAGAAAGAATCCATAATATTTGATGGTGGATTATCTTCAACTCGAAAAAGATCCAAAGGAGAATTTGGTAAATCTTCTGTTATTCAAGCATTTTGTTGTTGACCAGAGAATGCAAAACCCTTAAAGATTACTTCTGGGTCATCACTTATGGCAACAGGTTTCCTTCACTCTGAAACGTGTACAAGTCTGTGCTCCAAAACGGTCACAGACTGGGTTGGGGGAATGTGGTCTTCTTGATCCTCAAAATAAAGCACAAACCATGGTATTGGCTTCAATGTCCCGATCCAGCGATAAACGGCAATAACTTTCTCTTGTTTCAAGAATCTCCGGCAATGTAAGCTCGTCACAATCCTCAAATGTAACAATGACGCTAACAATGACCGAGTCATTATCACTTCTTGGATCTGGCAACTGGGGAATGTTTACTGCCTTGATGGCCTGCAAACTGTTCAGCTTTCTACTTCTTTGTCTTTTCCACCCTCTTTCATGGTTTTATCAGCATTGCCATCTGAAAATGTTGGTTTTGACAAATCATCATCATCATCACCAGAGGATGAAGTCCTTGCTCTTTTTGTTCTCCAACAGGATCATTTAGTGTTGACATTAAATAGAGTCTTGCCTTCTTCAGTTTGGTTGCTTCAAAGTATCCTGACAAGGTAAAGGGCTTTGTAGTGCCATCTGAATAAGCAACATCTGATATCTGTTCACGTTTAAAGTTTCCCAGGGTGAAGTCCATGTTTTCAGCAGCTCCAAATTTGGAAGATCCTCCCTCGAAGAACATACCGACAGCATACTCCACAATGTCCTCTTTAGTACTGTCGTGAAGAAGATCAACATCTCGTGTTCCCCCATCGTCTGGTGTTCGTACCATCACATACTTTCCTATATCAGGTTTATAATGTAGTCAGCCAAGAAGAACTTTCCTCGTTTTAACATTTTCTTTCTTACTAGAATTAGATCTGGCTCCAACAGCAGAACTTTTCTTCCTACATTTTGAAAATATTTGTTCCAGCAACTTCTTCTTTAACATATCTTTTTCTGCTGGCTTTCCACTGCTTTTCTTCTGACAGAAAGCCCTCAAGGCAAACAAATCTCCTTTAGCTGTGAGACCTAACTCTTCCAGCGCACTGTCACTGGCATACAGTACAGCTGCACCATCCATCTGCAAATAATATCGTTATAATTATTGGTACTTGTGAGGTGAGCACAAATACATAATTGGCCATTAAAAGTTAGTGTTATTCTACAACCAATGCATAAAAAGAAGGTTATAAGCCCAGCTGCCTTAAGAAAACAAAATGTCCCGCTGTTTTTTGTACAAGCCTTCGACACTATAAAGAATATTACAAAATACTAATAAAACAGGATTCTATGGAATAAGCTATGAAGACATTCCAGAGGATTTTGGACTATCAGATTTATGCAAGAGGGTCACTTTGTGAGGTTCGGGAAGTTCATGTATAAAATTATGGGGAAGATTCTTAAATGGTTTTCAGCAAAGGCATCAGTACATAGTTTTAAGATAATGCACTTTTGGAAGTATTGCCTTTGTTTATTTGTTTCAAGGACAACCTTGTACCCTGAGGTTTGGTTTAAATTTAAGGAGGTCTTGAGAAGTTGTTCTCAGAAGTCTGAGACATTCCCCTTCCACAAAACCTTCTCACCAGATAAGGGCTGAAGGTAAGGTATGTGTACTGTAAGGTTCTGGTTGGCTTTATAAAAAACATTCTAAGTCTAGAATGGGGATACATTTGTGAGTAACTATTATCTCAGGTCTTTTACATATATCTTTCTGTTGAGAAATTCATAATGAATGCCTTCCTGGTTGATTAATCTTTATTTTAACAACTTATTTTGAACTGTAATTTTTTAATATATATATATATATATATATATATATATATATATATATATATATATATATAATAGTTCAATAAATGGGACTAGTTGTTTGACATTTGCCTACAGGCCTGTTTCGTGGAGGCTTTAGGCTTCCACTCTTCAGGGCATTTTAATTAAACTGTGAGTTGCCTGTAGTATTTATAAATGGTCATCTTTCCACATAGGTGCGTACAAAAAATTCACGAGGTCATTAGTGTAAGTGTCCACAAACTCGCTATCACAAGCATTCACAAGATCGCTATCATAAGCATTTACAAGGTCGTTCGTGCGTAGCGTAACTTAAATGCTTGTTATCACACTAACCGTTCTTTATAAGAAATTTTCTTGCGTGCCTACATGTGCTAATCAATTCTGATCTTTTGTTCAGGGATGCAAGATCGCTGTGACAAATAATAAAGAACTTTTCTAAGTTACACAGATTGCATGTTTTTGTTACGTTCGTGTACGCTCTCGCCTTTCCCAGGATCTTCCATGTTACTTGATAGTTAGCTCCTTCTTCCTTTAAATGCCATATGTGTTTACTCAGCTCGGTTTGATTCCGTTGGTTTTCCTTGATAAATGATTGTTTATGATTTGCGAGTCTGGCCTTGAAAGTGGTGTCAGTGAGCCCTACGTATGTTTGTACGCTTTCGTTGTTGCCCGATGTGACGGTTGCTTGGTAAACGATACCCTTGGCTAGGCACTGATTATCTAAAGGGCATTCTGCCTTCTTTCTACAATTGCACAGGTTTTGGCTAGGGTCTTCTGTGTTTGGCTTTATCAGAAATTTCCGAAAGGCTGGACCTCTCAGATAGCCCGAAGGGCGAAACGTTTATTAAAGAGTTTTGACCACGGAAGAAGTTCGCTGTCTACTCTTTCTACACAAACTATATATATATATATATAACTATATATATATATATATATATATATATATATATATATATATATATATATATATACCTTATGATGTCCAAGTTTATCCTACGAAGAGTGCTCTACACCCACAAAGTGGGGGAGCGTTATAATAGTTCAATAAATGGGACTAGTCGTTTGACATTTGCCTACAGGCCTGTTTCGTGGAGGCAGGATTAAAAATACTTGGAATAAAAATCTCTCTGTGGCTAAGACTTAAATAGGCTAAAAAATTTGTTTACAATGCAATCAAAATAAGAAATAACAATAAAGACAATGATGTGAGAAGAAAAAGGTATTAGGACACTAGGGTATTACATAATAATGTAGAGAAAATGATGTAACAAAATCCCAAGTCAAAGCCTTTGAACAAGGCGCTTTCTAGCTCACAATGCCATTTTTCGTAAAAGGATCCGAAAAAAAGGCCTTTGAATGGTTAAAAACAAAATCCTAGTTACCAGTCCCTGAACTCAAGCATTGTGTGCTATACTCTCAGCCCCGTAACAAAATCCTTGATTGAGCCTTTGAACAATAGAATCACTAAATATATAGAAATAAAAAAATAATAAAAAGGAGAACACTTGTGAGTGATGAAAATAATGTGTTAATTGTATTTAATTCTATTCCTAGAGTTGAATTCTGATCTCTTATTCAAACCGTAAGGTTGAAGGGTGCAAAGTTGTTCACTCCAGAAAGCTTCTCTTGTAAGCAGACGATGGTCGAGGCTATTTTGATCGCTGAAATTACCAATTTGTTCAATGATGACGAAGTCGAAATCCGACAAAACATGAGTTTCTTTGTTAAAGTGTATCGCCACTTCACAAGTGTTCTTCTTTGTACTCATGGCCGATTTGTGGTTTCGAAATCTGACTTTGAACTCGTTAGTTGTGATCCAACATACTGAACATTACATTTGTTACAAGTGACCAAGTAAACAACATTTTTAGATTTACAATGAAGGTGTTGTCTGATGAAATATTTCCTGCTTGTACTAGCGCTGGAGAAATGATCCGATTCTACTAAAAAATTCTTACAGAGGTCGCATTTCCCTTTACATTTAAAACAACCTTGTATATCTGTGTATATGGTGCGGCGAGGTCGTACCTCATCATTTAGTGGAATTATTTACCAAAACAATGCTAAACAAAACTTTTATAATAATGTCCAAAACACACCTTCTCCTGATAGAACCTCTGACAACACTTCTGCTCTACACCTCTGTTTTCCAGAAATTCAACAATCTAATGACAAGAAAAAAAAGTGATGAGTCCAGTTGCTTCAATCGATATCAAAGAAAATTTAAACAAGAAATTAAGGCTGTCCATAAAGTGACCGGTTCATCTGGCAAGTTGATTTATTCACTCATGCAAATACTTATTATACAATGACAGATTAAGGCTAAATTATAAGTATTACATTCAGTTGGATAATAAAAAAGAATTAATGGATATCAGGAAATACATGCAATAATTTGGATTACCTAATAAGCTTGGGTTTCACCTCGTGGGTAGTTAACATAATCTGCTGACTACAGACTAGGTATACAACACAGATCAGGTATAAAACACGGTCTGGTGTTACAGTAACCCTTGGCCAGTACCAAGTGTCGGACTTCAGAAGTGTATATATTTAATTTCTTAGAAACACATGAAACCTCCATTTTTAGGTCTGTCTTGAGCACATTGCTACAATTTTTGGAATAATATTTATAAAACCAAAAGCAGTTAAAGTAATTTGGGGATTGTAACTGAACATGAAATTAGAATTTTTCCAAACTAAATGAAAAGAAAGAGTGACATAACTCAATGAGCTGAAAATACCATTATGAGGTTTTGAAATATCTGGTTAGGGTAACACAACAACACTGTAAGATTTGACAACACAAACCCATTATGTTCATCCAATTTTATGAAGAAATAAACTCATTTATCCGGTTATTTAAGGACGTTCGCGCGAAAATTTTCTAACATTGATTTTTTTCTAAAAATTTTACCATTGAAAGATGATGAGTTAGTGATGTCAGAAATGTAAAAAAAAGGGGGGGTCACCGACTTCGTTTCAGAGAGAACATGCCCAGAAGAACACCTAAATCTGAGTAAATCGGGCTTCAAAAGCGAAAAATACCAAAGTGGCTGAAAGTCCCAAAATATTGCAGTTAGAGCTTTGAAGGGAAGTGTTCTCTGCCAAATATGGTTTAAATGGACCTTTTAAGAGAATTTAGTCAACTGGTGAGGGTATTCAAAGAACAAGTTCGCATTTAGCGACCATAGTTTCACGCGCCTTGCAGCCGCAAGATGACAGAATTCCATGTCCCGTGGACAGAAATCTTCAATTTTTTTTAACTTCCCACATTGATTTTTTGTTCATTTTTGGACAATGTGGAGATAATTGTAAATTAAATCTGTTTCTGAAAAGAAAAGTAGGGGTCACCGAACGTTCAAGATCGTTAAAGCCAATCAAAGATTTAGCAATGGGCACCTGCCCTATCTTTGTTCATTTTACTACTTAGCGCGCGCGCGATGCATGACGTGGCATGTGAATTTCGTGCGCAGTAAGGATGCGCAGTAACAATTGGCGCGAACGTCCTTAAGTAGTAAATTAACTTGATTCACTATGGCTGTTATAAAGATTAGCATTTCAACATAGAAGACTTATAGCAGTGTTTCTGTCTTCACCAATCATCAATATTTTTGACCCTTCGGGCTGAATACAATACAATTAACCCGACATATCCAATCGAACAGTTCAGCAATCGAA
>JAHPZR010019363.1:12500-17271 GCA_019787425.1 Platygyra sinensis | reverse complement strand
TTTTTGGAACGAAGTGACCGTAAGATGGAACGAAGTGACTTGAACGAAGTGACTATGGAACGAAGTGACCGGATACCGACCGGCCACAGGAAGAAAGCAGTATGTTGAAATGAATGCTTTATCATCTGGGACAAACGGTAAGCCTTCCTCCTTCTATCATATGGCATTTTGTGGAGAACATGCAACATATAATTAAATAATAAGCACACTTTGAGATAATTTTCGCCATTTGTTCGGAAAGTTTTCGGAAAATATTGTCACATGCCTGCATATATATTTCACATGATGTTGGCAAACATTGTATATAATTTCTTCTTGTTGCTGTCATCATACTTGAAGCATTTTTGGGTGGTACATTATGATAGTCATGCAATATTTCAGCAGATTGAATTACATAGAAATCTTGAGTTCTTATAAAAGTACTGTGAAGTAGCAATACCATCTGGACTTTAATTTTTTATGTTTGTTTGCTTTTTACCCTGACATAGTAACAGTCTGTGAAATCAATGTATTACAATATTTTAAATGCAAGTACTATAGAAAAGAAAGTCATTTGATAGATCTCCAACTTCAGTTTTAAGCAACTCATTCATTACCTTTGCAATGCCCCCCAAGGGGGGGATTACTCCCAGAAAAATTGGGAGGGGGTGTGCAGCCCGCTTTCCAAATCCCTCACCCTAGCTATGATCAAAATCTGTGATATTTCCTACCCTATTTATGACCTGACCAAAAATTTGAAACCCTATTTATAATAATTCTGAGTCGTAAATCAAAATCCTGTTTCTGACCAGTTCCCTAATTCAGACCAATGTAAAATTAGCATGAACATAATTTGTGAAGGGCTTTTGTTGATTTTCTTTTCGATAATGATGAAAAAGTGGCTTCTTGAAAACATACCCATATCAAGGCTAGAGTGCAAAAACCATACCCTTTTTATGACCAAGATAGCCAAAATCAGCTTTAATTGATACCCTATTTATGACCAAAACAGCTGAAAAAACCATACCCTTTGGGGTTGCCCATGCCTATATATCCCAAATAAGGGAGTGCCCCCCCTCCCCGGGGGGTGTCATGCATTCTAACATTTTCTTATTTGAAGTAAGTAACTTCACTGTTCTGCTCTGTAATCCCTGATTGATTATCAAAAATTGGTTAACAGCCCCACATACATTCTTTTCACTATAACAAGTTAGCTGGTGATTTTAGCAAATCTGTGAATTATATACTTCCCAGGAAGCTTAGTGCAACAGGCAAGATTTTAAAATTCTGCCAAATTTTATGACAACATATTACTTCATTATCCGAAAAAAAAAAACAGTTATGTACCAGAATAAAAATTACAAATCACAGCAATTGTAACTTCTGAACAACAAAATATTTAATAATTACATTATGGTATTGAAAAATTTCCCTTTAAAAGAGCTGTGTAGTTCAATGTAATATTTTTAATGATCTGATCTCTACCATAAAAAGAATTTCCTATGCTTTGTGCCCACTCCCCCTCTGTCCACTCCTACCACTTTCACATCTAGCATGTGTCTTTCTATCATTGGGCCTTATTATATGAATATTTACTGGATGTACTGTAGAATGACAAAGTATAAAAATATTTTGGGTGACATTAACATACCAGTTTCAAAATGTTTCTTCAACAATAACAGTTTTTTTAAAAAAATCAATAAATAAATAGCAATATTTCACATGTCTCTACTACAACAACAGTCTCTTGTCCAAAAAATAAAACTATTTGTCTACCACACTTAAGGCGCGTTCGTTTGGGATATTCCGGAAGAAGAATATATTCCGGAATATATTCCGGCTATTCTGCTCCTGGGAGCAGAATAGCCAGAATGGAAATCCAGGTATTCCGGAATGAGAACAGTTCCCAAACAAACGCTTACTCGCATTATTCCAATTATTCTTATTCCGGATTAATCCCAAACGAACGTGCCCTTGATGGTATCAATTGAAACAATCATTAACAAACAAACATACCAAAAAAATCCATTTTCCAGGAAAAAAATGCCTGTTTGCAAAGATCAGCAGATTGAGTATTTCCTGTTGATTAACAATGTTCCCGATTTCGAAAAATGTCAATTCCCTTTCTGAGTAATAATAACAATCTTTTCTTCAACAGTAACTCTCTTTTTGAACTAAGTCAATCCCTTCTTACTAACATAACAATTGTGCCGGCACGTGTAGCTGACGAACAAAGGTATAAACTTTGCAAAGATCGCCAGATCGCAGGTTACTCAAGGATGCAAACAATTCATACCATGAGGTTGCTCTTAAAGGAGCCTTTGATTTAACATACCTTTGTAATAAAAGACTAAAGCCATCAATACACTGCGATCAATTACAGAGAAAAATAACACAGATAGTGCGGGTGTTGAGTAAATAAAATGATCGCTCTACTGACGGCATGTTTATTCTTTGAAATCCTTGTGCACGTGCTAAATATTGCATCAGCAAAAGCACGCGCGAAAACTGTGTTCGGCCACCTTAACCGTGGCGCAGCTCCTCTGACTTGACAAAACTGAGTTCATGTTGGTTTCGCCTAGACAGAGGTTACCGAGAATGTTGGGTTTTTCCTCTTTAAATATAACTGACGATACTGTAAAGCAGATATCATCTGCCCTAACCGCAATAAAACGGATGCGTACCTTGTACCGTTTAAAACTTCGATAAAAAATGTAAAATTTTACTACGGGGGGGGGGGGGGGGGGGGCGATTACTGCGATAAACATTAGCAAGGGAGAGGTCTTCCGGACCATTGTAACCTACGATACGACAACCTTTAAAGTTCAGACAGTAGAGATGATCGAGTTGTATGATGCCGCGATCCCTGACCCTCTAACCGAGCCCCGTTTGTGCACTGCCCCATGCTCACTTCGTGAATGACATTGAGCAAAGAAAGTCAGGGGCTATTTAGCCTGCTGATGCCTTTAGGACATTGATTGCTACCAAACTCTCTTGTGAGATTCAATGCAAATATGCTCAGATAAAGACGCGGCAAGCCCAAGAAAACTCTTTTCCGTTGTTGGGCTACTATTTCGGTATAGCATTTTGGTGTTGCGTAACGAAGATCAATTAACCTGGGTTGATTAACCATGCATATCCTACAGAACTAAGAACGAAAGAAGCACATGGCGTGTGGATTGCGTGCTCGCTTTCCAGCAAGTACATAATCACAACATAGTTTCCATGACAACAGCATGAACTGTATGAATCATTGCCAAGCGCATAATGATTTTTTTGATGCTAACAAAACCTTTTTAACTGGCCAAACATCCGTGATTTGTGATCATTATTTTAGAGGTTTCCTCGCAGACGACAGAGTTTCAAGGAGATATGACGAAACAAATGGTGTCCGTTGATTGTTCAAATCATTTTCATTTTCCTTATTCCACGTGACAAAGTTCTGTTCAGTCTTGTCAGCGAGATAATGGATTACGTCATACTTAATTGACGAAGGTTGTGCTAGCAATTTATTCCTAGTTTTTAGAAGGGGCCTTACGCAAAACACGACGGCAAGGCAAGGAGAACGTCACCAAACAATAGGCTTAAAGAGCAAAACAATAGCTGTGCACGTACGTTATAACTCTTTGTACATTTCTTGGCCATCCTCTGCAAAACAACAACGGGAAATGACCAAATTCTGCGTTGTTTGGAGAACGTGAACCACAACAGCTAATTTTTCGTATTTCTATTTGAAAGTGAGTTCGTAGCCGATATTCAGCACGAGCAACTGTTTAATACCGACAAGCACACTGAATAGATCTAAATGAATGAGAAATTCTAAAGTGAAATAGAAACACATTTTTTACTAGATAAACAAATCAACAGCAGTCTCATCGAATGAGTCTCGTCGTTTGGGTGTTCAACCGAGGATGATAGGTAATAAAGCCTGTAAACTATCCTCGCATCATTCACTTCCGTGCCGATCCAGATTGTAAAGTCAGCCTTCCTATAGGCCTTTTGCAACAGTTGGTCACGTGACCGATAATTTCTAAACTTTTAGCTACAGCAAAATGAATTTCAGAGCTGGAAAGAGCATGTCTTAAATAACCAGGACACCAATTTTCAGACCAATGCCGTATAAGGTTGAGATTTAATGACGATTTGAATATTGCAAAAATTAGAAGGTTTTGTATGGAAGCGAGGAAGCTTTGCCCTCCAGAAACCATTTCTGTTATTTATCACTACCAAAAGAAGCTGCTGGCATATAACCATTGGAGATAGAAAGAGGGGTAAAATGTTAGGAAAAATGGAAATTTCTAGGCCCTTACACCGAAAGGCAAAGATTTTATGGCGGCTTGAAAACTTGCAAAATTACAAGGATTTGTATGGAAAACCACTGGAGCGTGACTGGAGGGCAAAGCGACTTCTTCTCATACAAATCCTTCTAATTTTTAACGTCCATAAAAATTCCTCCTTAAAAGATATAAACCTGAAAATTTGCATGTAAACTTATTTGGAACTGTTCTTTCCATTTCTGATAACATTATGCATTACCAATGATTAATCAGTGTGTTCTTGAAAAGCACGTCACGTGACCAACTGTTGCAAAAGGCCTATTCTCAGAATGAAAACCCTTTCCTTTCTAAGGTTCTGGTAACAATATAATTGGCCCTGTTTGGCCCTGGTTTGCTTAAGTAAACTCACAAGTTAGACGATGAACTGCAGAAATCATGCATTGATTTGCAAGCGAGCACTCGTCATTCCCCGGCAAAAATCCTTTGAACTCAGTTTAAATTATTGATATTGAACG
>JAHPZR010019363.1:0-7500 GCA_019787425.1 Platygyra sinensis | reverse complement strand
CAAAATCGAAGCAGTACCCATTCTGCTAGCATTAAAGTTGCAGCTTTGTAAAAGACATTT
Source organism: Platygyra sinensis (assembly GCA_019787425.1). Taxonomy (NCBI): domain Eukaryota; kingdom Metazoa; phylum Cnidaria; class Anthozoa; order Scleractinia; family Merulinidae; genus Platygyra; species Platygyra sinensis. Next base: position 7,440 of record JAHPZR010019363.1, on the reverse strand, counting down.
TCAGTTTCTCGGGCCATCGATGGAACGAAATTCAATTCGACGGTTAAAATCTGTTGCTGGAAAGTGCTCTCTGTGTTTCTGCAGTCTAATTATATCGGAAATGTGCTTTTCTTTTTGAATCACCAATATCGTGACTGATTAATATATTCCGGAAAATCACAAACAAAATTAATTTGATGACTTAATTTTCTATACTAGTTTTTTGATGAAGAATATAGGACAATTTTAATTGATCTGACGAAATTTTATCAACTTCTGTCAAGCTACGAGCTGGCTTATTAAATATTACAAAAAAGCTGTTGCAGATTCCCTCGTCAAAATGGAAAGATTGTTTCCATAGCAACTAGAGGAAACCTAGTGTTGACTTGTGTTTATATAATAACCAAATCAATTCGCTTGCTCTGATTGGTCAATCATCTATGGTTTATTTTGCCGTTAAACTCATGGAAAAATCGCGCGTCTTCTGAATTATTATACAAAAGCAATAGACCACAAGTTTCTATGGTTTAGAGGCATAATAAACCACTTAAGATGTTGGTAGAACACGAGAATAATTCATGAATCACGAGCCGCAGGCGAGAGAGTTACGAATCTTCTCGCGTGTTCTACCAACATCCCGCGTGGTTTATCAACCTATGGACCATAGAAACTTGTGGTCTATTGCTTAATTACACGAGGTAACTAAGGAAGAATTATCACAATGACTTCTTCTATGCGCTTCTTTGGTTCACAATAGAAGCAATGCGTTATTTATTCATGCAAGGACAAAGCCATTTATCCCGGGGGGGGGGGGTACTCCCTTGTAAGGGCTTAATGGGGGCGTGCGGCCAGCCAGGGTATATTTTTCGGGATTTTTGTCTTAAACAGGGTATCGAATTTGTCATTTTTTGTCTTAATCAGAGTATCGATTTATCAATTTTTGTCTTAAATGGGACATCTTTTCTTGGACGATAAACAGAAAAATTTTTACAAACTCTTGTAAATTATTATTGCCCTCCGTTGTCTTTGACATTGATACCAGGCACATTAAATTTCCATTGATTACACAACAAGAAAGCCACACAATTTGTAACCGCAACTTTTAATCTATGTCTTAAACAGGGTATCAAAAATCGGAATTCTGTCTTAAACAGGGTAGGAAAATCAGCGATGTTTGTCTTAAACAGGGTCAGGGTATGAGGGGCCGGCCGCACCTCCCCACCCAGGGATATATCGAGTACCCCCCGGGCCATTTATCAGCAGCATAGCCTGAAGGTCTGTTCGGTATTAAAAACAAGCCTTTTTAAGTGAATTTTTACCATCTAATACCTTACGATTCAGAGATTCCCTTCTCTTTCTGTTTTTCAAGAAACGAGAGGAACCACTTCACAATTAGGAACGAATAAATTGAAAGAAAAGGTTTTTGAGAAAGTTAAACCGGTTTTCCGGACAATGTGCATGACAGAGAAAATTAGAAACGAAATTAGAAATTAGAAACGCTGCTTGCTTTAAAATGGCATCATAAACACATTAAAATTCAAAGCTTTCCATCGCCAATGAATAACTGGCGGTCTTTGATCTTTTTTATCTTTTGCGCAGTTCCAGCATCCCCAGCAGTTTTCCTACTATTGCTGTATATATATTCACTTTTAAAAGCTATGCAATGTTCATGTTCAATGGGCTTCATAGGGCTTGTTGAAAGACGCGTTTTCAAGTTTTCATTAATTCCAAAACAGTTTGTTTATCTGGAGCAAGGTAACGTGAATGTTTCGCATGACAAAACAAACTGCTAATTGATCGCGAGAAATAGAGGTTTTGCAAAGCAGTCATGTTGCATGGCAGGAACAATAGATTATTTTTCTTTTGGGAAAAAAATTTTCTCTCTTATGCAAAATGTTTTCACTGTTCCTGACATGTAACATGGCTGCCGTGCAAAACCTCTATAGGAAATCTATCGGTTAGCTATGAATCGCAGAGCAGAGAGAGAATGTTTGCCTCACAGGGTAACAATCTGTACATGTCATTAGGCAATCACATTAAAGAAACTTGGAACAAGATTCTCAAATCTGATTGGTCATTGACTATAGATAACTGCCTATTTAAGCACGACAAGAAGCTTGATATGCGTCATTTTCACGCACTGTGAAGAAAAGTAACCGACGCTGACTGCATTCACTCTTCATGAGCTATCCCTAAAATGACTGCACGGCAGCAATTCCGAAACAATGAAACGCCGTTTTCTCATGCAAATAGTTTCTTTCTGTTGCAATGAATTTGCATAGCTGCTGCTCATGTGCTTTGTAAAGAAAACAATGATTTTCATGTGCAATGAATAATAAAAATTAGTGGGGATAAACAGCTTCTCGAAAACATCTCGACCTCATTCTCAATGAGGATTGGGCGCTATTAGATCTAGTTTTCACCTTTTCACTCTTTTCAACGCTTATGCTTCTGCTTCTGCTTAAATGCTGACCGTCTTTCGCTTATGCTTATCCTTAAACTTTCGCCGACATATCTCATCAGGACATAACAGCGACATAAACATAAGTATAAGCATATCATTGTGAGCATATGATCTAGATGTCGGCCTGCGGTTTCACTATTATTTGCATAAGAAAGAAAATTTTTTCCCATAGGAAAAAAGAATCTATTGTCCTGCCATGCAACATGGCTGGCGTGCAGAACCTCTATTTCAATCAATTTATCAGGGACTATTCAAGGGAAGATTCAACGAGTCAACAACGGGCCATGGGTTGATTCGCACTGACATTTTGCATTTGTACATACAAATCCTTCTCCCCGAGAAATAACTCGGCTTGAGCCTGCGAACCAATCAAAAACTACTTTCTCGGCAGCGGTAAACAATGCAAAAACACACATGAGCTCTACGCCTGAGATGGTTTCGCTGCGAGAGGGCAGCTGAACTTCCAACTTCGTTCCCAGGGTCTCTCATCGTACCGCCCTAAGATGAGAGACCCTGGGAACAAGGTTGCTGTTCTTTCGAGTGTAATTTGGCATTGCACTCGGTACTAGACGGCTAAATCAAGCAACTATTCAAACCTTTATGCCTTATAGTTTCCCAAATCAATTGTTTCACATATTTTGCGCCGGATTCCTTGAAAATGTTGACGGCATAAATGCAGGCTATTCCAAACTACCACCCGTCGGTCGCCTCAAGGTCTGTGCGCTCGACATCCAGAGAAAATACAAGTTGTTGGAATATTCCGTGGTATTCCTCTCGAAAGAGCTGCATAACTAGTATTTATTTCGGATATGAATGGCATTGACCTGCCCAATCGCATGATTTCTTAGTTTACATAGGCGAGAGATGCATTAAGCGCCTAAACTGGCACGTGTATGCCTCTTCTTATTGCGTTCGACGAAGTGGAACGCAAGCCTAATTTTGTTGCGTGACTATGGAGTTAGTTGCCCTGTGTAAGTTGTAATGGAAAACCCACATTCCTGTAAGGGCGCAAAAATGGCCACCCCGCTTAATTTTTGCAGGGGCATGTCACGGCAAAGTTATTAACTATGGTCACGGCCAGTAAACTGGTATCATATCAACCTCGTTTCCAGGGTCTCTCATCTTATCGCCCCCCTGGACCTCAGGGGACGGTAAGATGAGAGACCCTGGGAACGAGGTTGTTATCATATAAGTGAGACTTGTGACAATACATGTGACAAACATGTGAGCACGTGAGCAGTCAATGTAGACTTTGGTCTTTCTTTCAATGTGCTCTGGATCTCAGAGCTGAGATAGCGTTTGATTCTTTCGCCGTGGAATTTTGAGGCTGAGTAGTATTATATTGAATCGCCTTTCGAGTATGATGTTATTTAAACGTTCGTTCGGGCTCACGAGGAGCTTGTTTATTCTATATGTTCATGAGCACGATGGCCTAAAACAGCTGTAATTCCCGGGTTGCATTTAATTGCATTTGTTGATTTAGTTCCAATTGCGACAGAAAAGGTCAGTCGTATCCGGTCGAATATTGTTTGGAATCGGTGGAAGAGTACTCTGAAGGAAAGATCCATGAGAGTAAACCTGAACCAGGGAACGGAAATGTAAATACTGTGTACTTTGTTAATCAGGCCAGGGGAAATACGCGAATCAGTCGCACGGCGGAGTTTGTTTACGCGATGAACGAGCACGCGATTGCAAATGTTTACTCAGTTATATTTGAGCTTCCTTCTTAAAATGTTCGCAAAAAATATACTTTTACAAATTAGCTTTTGCGCTTAAACATTACAAGTCAATGTGACAATATTTAGCACGAAATTTCAAAGCTGATGTAAATAGTTTAGTCCTGGCGCCGTCACGCAACGTAGTCTTTATCAGACTGGCTTGGATTTTGTCACTGAAATATTTTTCTGTATTAAAACCCCGGTTGTTGATGAAAAAAGGTTGGTTTTTAGAGGTTGAAAGTGAGCTAGGGAAATCATTTAAGGTATCTGTATAAACCACGGCGTTTATACGGCGTCGAACCCGCACTCTCATAATCTTTGATTACTACTAGTATATAAGGGTAGATGCCTTGACATTCTATAAGGCACTTGACATTGAGGATATTTTAAGTAACAGAATCAACTGAACCGTGAACAAATTGAAAAGATATCATCGAAAACAGAGTTGAAAAGGAATGGGTTAATTACAGATGTGTAAATGTCACTGGGTGTTGTGAATTTTGAGAGGAAGTTTTGTATTCACTTTTAGATGTCTAACTAGCCTTTCTAATTTACTCGTGATTTTAGGTGAGAGCACTGTAACGATTACTCCTACCGTAACTAGAAGTAATACACTACCTACAACTGTACAAGCTACTCCATTTTTGGGAGGAAATGAAACAACGGCAATGGCAGGAGGAACTGTCACACCAGTAATGGCAGGAGACAACGCTACAACAGCAATGGGAGGAAACACTGTCACAACGGCTATGGGAGGAAACAGCGTGGGAGGAGGAACTGTCACAACGGCAATAGGAGACACTGTAACAACAGCAGCTGGTGGAGGTGGAGGTGGAACAAGCGTCACAACAGCAATGGGAGGTGCTGGTACAGAGAGCGTCACAACGGCAATGGGAGATAGTGCGACAGCGACTGTCACAACAGCAATGGGAGGTGGTGCTTCAGCGACTGTCGCAACAGCAATGGGAGGTGGTGCTTCAGTGACTGTCACAACAGCAATGGGAGTTGATGGTACAGCAACCATCACATCAGCAAAGGGAGGTGCTGGTACAGCGGCCGTCACGACAGCAATGGGAGGTGCTGGTACAGCAGTCGTCACAACAGCAATGGGTGGTGGTGGTACAGGGACTGTCACAACAGTAAGTGATGGTACAGCGACCGTCGTAACGGCAATGGGAGGGGGTGTTACAACAGCAGCTGGTGGTGGTAGAAGTAAAGCGAACGTCACAACAGCATCAGGAGGGGCTGGAGTTGAACCAACAGTCACAGTAACAGCTGGAGGAGATGTTGGAGAAGCAAACTCTACAGCAGTAGTAGTAGGAAATGTCACAACAGCAATCAGCGGTGGAGGGAGTGGAGGAACAGCCCCAACAGTAGCAGGCGGTGGTGGAATTTCTTCTTCAAAAACTACCACAACGATAACCTCAAGTGTTGCTCCCGAAAAAGAGCCAGGTAGTGCTGGTTTTCAGATCGTTTTAGGATTCTCTACTGAACAGTTAACTCATTAAGTGGAAAAAGTAGAAAAGTGGGAATCGTTTTGTGTTAGAACTGTCAAGATCTCTCTCTCCTTCCCTTCCTTAAAATGAGCAGTAGAAATTTTAATTAAACAGCCTTTTCCTATATTCAGGTGCGAGACTCAAGACCAAAAAAGGTGTGCCTTAATTCCAATCCTGACTAGAATAGCCCCAAATTAGATTCAAAGAAAGTCGGTAAGAACAGTGAATTTTTGTATTGAGATCAGTGTGAGATTCAAGATCTTTGAAATCAATAGCTAATGAGGCCCAAAAAATTGGGACAACAGGCTGATGACAAAAATATTTTAAGAAAAGCCTCAGGTATTGATCACTATTAAAGCTTTAAAGCTGCTTGATCAGCGCAGGCGCTGACCTCCCTCGTTCCATTTCAGTTTTCTTTCGACTTCAAGCCGGCAAGCGCCCTCATTTCAGGTGCAGATAAGGTTAAGGTACAAATAAGGAGGAGAGTTAGATTAAACCGGCTTCGTTTAATCGTCGGTTAGAATTAATCGGGCTTTGAACAACGGAAAGTAATCGGCGATTTAAATTTAATCCCCGATTAGCCTATTTAACGTGGATTACCGCTAACCGTGGTTTTGAACAACCTGGCCCTGACCACTATTTCATCTCTTCCAATTCACTGTTGCACCACGCTAGCTACAAGGTAAAACAATTGTGATGTTAAATTTTTATTGAATAATAAGGAAATTAGACAAACTAATCATTCCTGCAAGGGCAAGAGCTTTTCCTGGGTGAAATACCGGGGTGAAATAACATTGTTGTTTTGATTTTTGTATAATTATATTGTTTTATTTTCTAATTCAGGTCCGACAGTGATTTTGATGTTAACAGTCACAACTACTTGCAGTGATGACAATTTACTGGTCTTGAACGTTAGTGTGCAGATCGATGTAAGTAGAAGCAAAACCGTCATTAGTTCCAACACGACAACATGCAATCCTCGCACGTTATTACCGCTTTTAATTTAAGGACGTTCGCGCCAATTGCTACTGCGCATCTCTAGTGCGCACTCTATTCATTGGTCACGCGCGTGCCACGTCATTTTCAAGCGCGCTCACCGATTTGAAAACTCAACAAAATATAGAGCTGATGACCTTTGCGTTAACTTTGTGTGCGAATATTTTTGTTGGATGCTCGGTGACCCCCCACTTTTTTTTCGGCAGATCACTTCCTTTCCTGATTCTCTCCATTATACTAAAAAACAAAAAAAATCTGTACGTGGGAAGTTTTAATTATTTCTCATATACTATTCAAATAGGGTCGAATTGGTACATGGATACAGGTGTGCGTAACTTAGAAGTTGTATTTTTTTAAGGCTAATTCTAGCTGATTAATGGCATATGTAGCAAAGATCTACCAAATAGGCCTATATATGCTGTGTTAAACACACATAACTTAGATATGATTCTTCAACTTAAATATATGCCGATAGTAATGAATCCGGCCAGAATCGCCTCAGTGGTTGGAAATCCTAGAAATGCTATGATCTGTGATGCACTTTATCTTCAAAACGAGTTCGGTGACCCCCGATATTTTTTACATTTTTCATCTAATCTTATCATATTCTACCTGCCGTCAAAGTTTTAAAAAAATCTGTTCGTGGGAGGTTTTTGGGCGCGAACGTCCTTAATTAATAATTTTGGTCTGAAACAGAGCGGCTTTTGCACAGTCACGTCTGGAAATGAGTATAGCGAAGAATAAAACATTGAATTACTATTATATCTCACGTGAGCTCACTTAAATC